>CALNXI010001596.1:100000-110010 GCA_942486025.1 Porites evermanni | reverse complement strand
TTCTAGAAAGGCAGATTATCATCAATTAAATTATAAAACTGTGAATGTGCAGAAGTCAAGACTTTACAGTTATAATAAATAAAGGTAATTGCGCTCGTAAGTTCCTATTTTCGATCACGCACTGCTTCGCTGCTTTACGAGAAGCCATTTATTTATGAGGTACAATAGACATTTATTTTGGTAAAATCTAACCTTCATTAGCCAATTTACGTTTAATTTCGTCGAGGTCCGCCGCGCACTTGAGCTTGATTATCTAGATGTAGAGTCTTCTTGTAAGAACATAACGGGACCTTTCGGCCAGCAATATTGATAGTGGCGCTCTTCCTTAACTTTTGTTAGGACTACTTGCATTCTTGGTGAAAGATGATCGTAAATTCTAGCCGACGACAATGAATACCCTTCCGGTAGACCAGCCACAACTGGGTTGACCTCTGTGATTTGTGCACTTTGTTGGCAACGGTTTTGAAGTGAAGAAATTCATCATATTCCTCGCATAGGAATTCAAGACTGAGAGATGAATATTTAGCAGAAGGGGCGGCACTGTTGCTTTGTTGCTGAATCAAATCTTATAGTCTCGAAATCTCCTCCGTTAATGTTGAAACTTTAGATCTGACTTCGTTGTTCTCTCTTTTTATGTTAGCAATAGACTCAGGCATAGTATACGATAACACAAGACATTTAAGCAAAACATATAAACGAAAGCCAGAAGAGCAACTAAATATCCGATTTAAGAAAGAAGGGAAACTTTATGGACGCGTCCGTGCATCTTGGTCAGCTCACATGACTTTGAATCTCTGATATAGATCAACTCATTCTTGCACTAATAGTTAGATTTGGGGTTATTTTAGTCTAAAAACTGGGAAAGGTTGAACTTTGAGCGTGTCCCCGACCAGGCTCTGGAACTCTCTCCCCACCAACTTCAAGAAAACGAGATACAATCACGCGATCATTTTTAATTAGTTTAAGTGCAATTTAAATTTTATTTCGCAGTTTAATGCTAACCGGCATTGCACAACCGTTCACTTACTAGATGCATCTTAGTTATACTGTTATTGTTTATATTTTATTGTTTATATTTTGTAGATATGTATCTTAAGGATATTTTATAGTTGTTAATATAGTTTTTACCCTTTTTATTCCCATTCATGTAGTGCGAGCGGAGAGTTTTAAACCTGACAATACACGACTGCGAGTTTTTTGAACAGCTTTAGCATCTCTGATATAGATCAACTCATTTTGCACTAATATTTAGCCGTTTATTTTGGGGTTAGTTTGGTCTAAAAACTTGGACGTAACGTTTAGCCGTGTCTTTATCAGACACTCACTCTTCTGTTCTTTTCTTAATGAATCATTAATGGTTTTTGAAATTCAGTTGAAATACTGTAACGTGTTACCCTCATTAAATAAAGTTGATTATTAAAATTCGTATCATTACCCGCACGATTAGGCTCAACCTACTTATTATCTGCAAATGATGTCATGATGGCCCGCTTAATTAAAGGATGTTTTAGGCATGAATTTATGAACATCATGATTGACTAACAAACTTACAATGAACTGTGACTGTGATCGTCGCTGTGGGTCCATTACCATGATCATTGAATGGAATACAGCTGTAGCTCACTGGACTTCTTTTCTCACTGATGGAAGTTTTATGCACTGCAACATTACTTCCAGACTCGACTCGATCTGCACAAGGGCATTTTATAGTACATTGTACTATATCAGTTTTCTGAAATTGTTTGTTATTTTTAACATGGTGTTTTACCTTTTTAAGTATTTTGCGGGGTGTAATTTATTTGCATAGTGTTCTGTCATTTTACTCCTTCATTCTCGACAGTAATTTTTTATATCACACAGATTTTGTTTTTACATGCACATTTACAAGTTCCAGGTTTTCCGTTTACCAATTATATGTTAATTTTTAAGCACCTCTGGGCATCGTAGTTAGTTTTCATTACATCTTTAGTCAGTACAAACAATCAAAGTTCGCAATATTACTCCCTTAACTAACAAACACTTATGCTGAATTACAGCAACTAAACAGCCATATGATAAGAGAAAGAACTAAAAAAATTCCTCTGACGGAGAAAATTGAAAATTTTGGTTGTCATTTCCAAACTGGATGCATGATTGTAGTCCCACATGTAGCATTTCTATTTGCACATCTCCCATAATAAACCTTGTTTGCCAACTCCCTCTCAACCCCCAAAAATTGCATATTAATTAAATCACTGTCTTCCACTGCTCTTGGGACGATTGTAATACCCAGGCGAAATTAAAAACAAAGATTACGCAAAATTTGTATTGTGGGAGATGTGCACAAAATGTAATTTGTATAGGTAATAGCATGATTAGTAGTGATATTTGGCAAAAATACCACGAGTGATATTTCAAAATTGTTATACGTAATTTCACGAGCCGTTAGGCGAGTGGAATTTGAGACAATTTTGAAATATTACGAGTGGTATTTATGCCAGATATCACGTACAAATCATGCTATTATTTGCTTATACTACTACCCGCAAAAGGTTTGTAATTTTCACATATAGGTATTTCAAATTAAGCTGAAATAACACTGCTCTAAGCCAATCAAATTGCAGTAATTTCTCATGTAGTAGTATAATGAATGTAATCATTACATTTAATACATTAAATGTAATGTGATACATTTAATGTATCACATACAAAAATAAGTATTGCATGTAAAATGGCGTCTATACATGTAGGTGCAGGAGGTGTATTGTAAAAATGCCAACTACAAGTGTTTGAATTTGTACAATGACTAGAAAAGATTACTTAAATTTACCCTTGGTAACTCATAGCCATACTGAACAGAAACATCTCTACACTTGAAATTAAAATCACTTTTGATAAATAGCAAACTTACAGTGTACTATGACTGTGATCGTTCTTGTGAGTCCATTGCCATAATCATTGGATGGAATGCAGCTATAGCTCACTGGACTTCTTCTCTCATTAACTGAAGCTGTATACACTGCAGTATTATTGCCAGTTGTGATATTAGACAGTCTCTTGCCATCTGCATAAAATCGAAACTCCGCTGGTGGATTGGCTTCTGTACTGCAGGTGATGTTGAAGACTTGACTCACATTGACAATGTTGCCAATGACACTAGAGGTAAAAGAGGTATTTTCTGGACTAAAGTCTGCAGTAAAGAAACATATGAGTAATAAGGTTAAATGTAGTCTTTACACTAGAGCCTAAATAAGCTAAGAAATATTTCAAGACAAGTAAATTATAAATACTTCAAGTAAAATAAAACTTCACACACAACCGATTATTTTTTACTTCAAGTTAACTTTACGCTGTTTTTCCACGCAACATCATTACGATTATGAAAATGAAGAAATGATCGTCGCAGTGAACGCAATTTATGCCATTGCTTCAAGAAGCCTGAAAAAAAAATTCAGGACTTCTACGGGGTTTGAACCCGTGATCTCGCGATTACCGGTGCGATGCTCTACTAACTGAGCTATGAAGCCACTGACGTTGGGAGCAGGTCAATTGTGGGTTCATATGTTCCCGTGAAAGAAATGAGTGTTAATGATATTTGAAATAAATCATATATGAACTGCGGAAAATGAAGAAAATCTTATTTTCATTTCAGATGTTAACGGATTGTGAAATGAACTTTTTGGCTTCTAACAAAGCTTAATTGTGAGGAAAAACATAAACAAACCTCTTCAGTACACAAAAACTGGAATATGTTTGAAATTTAATGAATGAGTGAGGTACAAAATAGATAGCAGTTCCCAGTCAGAGGGAAACATAATTATATAAGATGTGGCAGCCAGCCAGTTGATCCAAGATGGTACCCAAAACATGAAATCATCCAGAACGATATCCGACATAGTAAATGCCACAGGAAAAAATGACCCATACAGGGTGCGTTCTCCTTTGTCAAAAGCAATAACAAAAAATTGACAAAGAAATTTTTACTACAGGATAAAATAAATAGTACATCTTTCCTAGCTCTCGCCTTAACATTTTGTTGACAAATATAGCTAATCTCTACCCTACCGTTTTTTTTTTGTAGTGAGCTCCTTGCCCTCTGCAACTGTAGACGAATGTACTGTAGAAAAGTTACTGAAGTGAGCTATTGCCATGTAATTAAGATGTTGTTGGACTTACTTTCAACAGTTATAAAGACATCAGCGGTGTCTGGATCACCAATTTTATTAAAAGCTGTGCATCTGTAGCCACCTTGGTCCTTTCGTCCTGTGATATTCAACGGCATGGTCACAACCCTGTTGTCAGAGAGTCTGGACCAACAGATGTTTGGTTTGGGAAGGCCCTCAGCTGTGCAGTTCAGATAAACTTCAACATTCTGATTCACTGTCTGATTTTCTGAGATGTAATTGATTTTTGATGGAGCTGCAGAGTCGTATAAGTGATTATTATTATTATTATTATTATTATTATTATTATTATTATTATTATTATTATTATTATTATTATTATTATTATTATTATTATTATTATTATTATTATTATTACTACTGAACACCGACCTCTCTGATTATTATAAGGGTTGAAATAAGGGCTACCACTCCAAAATAACAAGGTTTTTTGTCCCGGCGGGTGGACAGTGCATACTATACATTCAGTTTCTGACCTCATAACGGCAACGGGCAGTAAAATGCGGCATCCCCAACAGCCAAAATTACCTCTCAGTTACGGCCATTTAAAAATCACAAAGAAACAGATGTTACCCACACCACATTATTCTCGCCGTATTTCTGTTCTAAAGATTTCATTTCTATGTTACTAACACAATGATATTGTTCATGTTCATATTAATTTACAATGACTATCATTTTACAAAATAAAAAAAATCTACCCCTTCCCAAGAGCTAGCGTTACTCACCCTTACCTCTTTATAATGGCTACCTCACTACAACTGTCACCAGATAAGTCTCAGATGACCAGTATTACGAAAACTGTACTACCTGACATCACACATGATCATCAATTAGTATTGGCTATTCAATGCAACAGCGCGTTCGCTACAGTGTTTTATTTATTCATTATTTTTTTCAAAATTATTATTATTATTCGAGAGACTTCATAGATTTGTATGGCCATATGTTGAATTTCAAACCATTTGAGAAATGCTTCTTCATTTCAAACGGGAAGTTGACTTAAATTTAACACGAGAGCCTGATGACATGAGGTGAGGTCATTTAGTTAACTAAATTATTTTTGAACAATCTCATGGATCCGGTTTAGGTTTGCTAGTGGTATGGCTCTCGTCTCTCAAACAGCTGCTGCCGGTTTAGGCGACGACATACACTGTAGTAAGATCTGTTTTGTTTTGTTTTTTTTTTTTGGCTTTCCTTTCATGTTTTTACGTTTCCTTTTCTGCCTTTCCTTTCAAGCGAACAAAATAAGTCTTATGTCAATGGAATATGGCAAAAAGAGTTTCTAGGGTATAGGAGTCAAAGTGTTGTGTTTCACTCGATGCCCTTCCAATTTAAGTTACGACAAAGTTGCGTTAGAAGGTAATGATAAAGTCTAAAACCGAGCAAAGTTACCAATCAGGCAGAACTTATCCCAAGTTACAGTAGCTCAAGCTTTCAGTAAATTAATTGGAACAAAACATTGCACTCAATACATTTTTCGGTGACAAACATTTTTTAAAACCCTTTTTGTTATTCATCAAACACAAATGACAGAGTGAGACAAGCCCCTGGTCTGGTCAGGTCAAGGAGATGCGCAAAAGTAGCCTAGAGATATGGAGTGCTTCAGTTCACTTGATTTCCGAGACTGGAAGGTTGGTCCACAGGCTAATGTTAGACAACAGTTAATAGAGGGACTCAAAACAATTAATTTAAGTGTTAGCACTGTACCTTGCCTGAGTTCAAACCCAAGGAAGACTTTGTCTTTGTCTTTTTCCGGGGTGATATGTATATGAGGTCTAGGTCTATGTGTATGTGAAGTGATCATCGTACAAATTAGACTGCAAGCAGTCTCTTATTTTTCTTTTCAATTAGTTACTCCCGGCGGAGCACATGCAATCTCTTTTTATCGATGTCGTTTTCGCAAAATTAAAAAGCACTAACGTGGTAGTCTATGGATGATAACACAACAGATTTTAAGAGAGAAGGGGGTTTGCAAGCAGTCTTAACATGTTCATATAAATAAACGGACCAGGCCCTGATGGTAAACCTTAACGAGAAAAATAGAATGCGTAATATTAAAAGAAAAATCTACAATAGAAAATACCTGTTAATACTTCGGTTCTTTCACTAGAATTATGGCATCATACCCTCTCAGTTAGAGCGCTAGAATTGCAACCCGGAGGCCTCACATTCAATCCCCACCCTAGCCACTAGCTGGATTTCTTCTTGGTAGTCCTGTGGTTCAACTTCTCGGTCACACCTTCAAAAAATGTTGACTTAGGGGAGGGTAGGTGGGCAGTGTCCCAGAAACGTATAATGATCCGGGTTTTTAACCTTGTTAATATGTTTATATCAAATGGTCTTATTTATAGGCTACAATATACCCCAATAAAGTCCTTTTAACAAGCCACAATTTCATAGCCAAAATTTAATATCCCTCGTTACATGTATTTCTACTTTTAAATCTAATCTTAAAACTTATCTTTTTAAATTAGCTTTTAAAATCTCTTGGATTTTAAATGTATTTGTATATTTCTAATATTTGTATTAATAGTTTTTAGGTTATTTCTTGTTGTAATGCGCTTTTGATCACCTAGCATGTTAAAAAGCGTACTACAAATGAATAAATTATTATTATTATTATTATTATTATTATTATTATTATTATTATTATTATTATTATTATTATTATTATTATTATTATTACATGTAGCTTGACCAGCCCAAAATACATGTATCAGTAGCCTTTGCAGGTCTTTAAACTGTCACAGTGAATACATTTATTTGATAAAATTAGTTTATTCAGAGTTTCCCACAATGATTCCTTATATGTTTGTGTAAAAAAGTTACATTCATTTATAAGTTTCCAAGTTTTTAAGATTCGAAGATCTTTCATCAATCCCATTCGAAAATGATGTTAAATGATTATACGACAGTGATTAAATCTTATTAAAATAATAGTACAAGAGTTTTTTCCAATTTTTTGTTTCCATGCTTGGAAATTTATTAATTATAATTCTTTCCCAAAAGGAGGTGTAGTAGGAGCATTGCATACATGCATTTTTAATATATTTTTGCACATTGTAGTCTAACTGAACAAGTTCTGACTGGTGTTTGATAGTACCCTGTACAATTCAAGATTGAAATTTTACTGCAATGGAATCAAAGAAACAAAATTACACAACTAAAATTTGTGATTATCCATTGAATTCCATACATGGAAAACTTTTCTCTATTAAAATAATGAATTAAAAGGCTGTCAAAAATAGCTAAAGATCATAAAAGTGTTTGTGAATTCCGTTAAAAAAAAATCTGACGTGGTGAGGTTATTATCATTATTATGATTACAATGAATTACATTGACTCAAGAAAGCTAGTAATTGAAGAACTGATGCTACAATAAACAAATAAATAACAATAAATGAAATATTAATCCTGTCCATCAATATTTTTTTCGGGCTAGTACATGCATGCTAGCTACAGCTTGTCTGAAGGGCAAGCTGCAAAACTGACATTCTTTGTACCCTTATCAGAAAGTGACTCTTGACATTTATGATCATTGCACTCTCTTGCTGATCATTGGCTTTCCTTGCATCAAAATATTAAATACCTTTTCTGATATTCTTGACGTAAGCCTTCATAGCAGACATAATCTTAGACTAACCCCGGTTAATTACATCTCTTTAACCTCTTTGGCAAAATTGACAACTGCTTTTTTAAAAGGCTAATCATGGTATGTACTCCAATCCTAGCACACAGCTGGTGGGGGCCTAGAACAAGGATTTCAGATGGACTTGACCAGAAGTTTAGGTTCCATCTGTTGCACAGGCTATCTTGACGAGAAATCTGACTGTTCCTATAAAACTTTCTTGAGCTCTATTCACACCAAAGCTTAAACATGCATGCTAAAAGGCTATTTAGCAAAATACGGTTTAAAACTGTTTCCTTCATAAAAGCTGGTTACTGACTTAATTTGATAGCAAATCTAGTGCAAATTAAAAAACATGTTGAATTTCATTTGAATCCTGTGTGAATACCTGTGTTCCAGTTATCCATGTCTGTTTTTCATTTTTAAAAGTTGGTTCAATTAAACAACCTTAGATGGTTTGAATTGGGCATTAGTCAGGCTGAAAACAGCAAGCAGCCTCATTATGAAATCAATGGGGTTCAACTGTTTCTTAATACCAATAGGCCCTTTTCAGCTAGCCATTCACGTGATACAAAACCGCCGAGCTGGAGAGAAAAAGTCGCACTGGGACAAGACAAACAAAAGACATACATAATTTTAAATGGTAATTTTCTTTGTTTGTCTTGTCCCAGTGCGACTTTTGCTCTCCAGCACGGTGGTTTTGTACCACGTGAATGGCTAGCTGCAAAGGGCCTATTGACTTCACTGCATCAAAACAACATTCATTACTGTATTCTCAGTTTTTACATGACGTCACCAAAATTCAAAATAAGGAACTATCAATTGTTCTGAGAGTTTATTTTCATGAGGTATAACAGCAGCTAAACACCCTTATTTATACAAATTTTATCTTTTTATTTATACAAATATTTGGTTCGAAAGGGTTCTCCGTTTTGCAACAGAGGACAATTGAATTTCCGAGCTTTTGTGTGATGCAGCATTTAGATGGTGGCTGGGAAAGCTGTCATGTAGGTTAAGAACGTTACCGATTTTTTTCAGATTTTGCTATCTAAACATTACTTTAATCTTTATGAGTTCCTTGAGCGATAATATCACACTTTTGTAGACCACCAGTAACCATATTCTGTGCTTTAATTAAACATTGACCCTGTGCTTCAAAATGCCACAAAAAAAAACATGATTAGAGATAATCCCACACTTTCTGTAGCACTGAAGGCAAAGCATCTACAATCTTAGACAAAAACCTTGAAACACTTTGGAAAACTTTGGACCCTTTCCTTTCTGCCTCCCTTTTGCAATGTTGTTGTAGCCACATAACTTTACAATCACATCTCAACATTGCAGAGGGAAAGGGACGTGTATGGGTGTTTCAAGGAGTTTTGGCAAGGATTGTGTGAGGAGTAAAAGGCCATCTGGTTACTATTACACACTATCCTGACATAACGGCATGCTCGTAAATATAGCAACCGTGACCTTAAGCGTAAGGTGTTTTGATGCCCAAGGATTCTTAAAAGTATATGAGCAGAAGTTTTCTTTTTGCCTACTTGTCCATCACCTGAGGGGGTGCTAATACTCATCTCAGGAGAATAAGCGAGACTGATCCCACATGAGCTTATCTATTTAGCTTTCTAAAAATGTCGTGCCAGACATTCTGAGTGGTAGCTTTCTGGTAGAAATTTGACTTTAAAGAAACGTCATTGGAAGCCATTTTGTCTCTCAGAGGAAACCCCAAGAAAATGAAAACACACAAATAAACTATTTCAGCACCTTCAAAAGCTAAAATATATCTTCAAAGTAGACTTAGGTTGATTTGTTTAGAGTGAATTGTAATATTAAATGTAATTGGGAAGGTTTTTGGTGGATTTTGGACAAAATTTAGACTCAAAATTTAGCTGTAATATTAAAGTCAAAAGCTCGGACTGCCGGGAGAGATTTGCTTTTGATAATTAAAAAATATCAACTCTTTAAACTTATTAGGGCCTGTTTGCAACCCTGGTGCTAGGGATACCCTAGCAAGAGGGTTAAACTAGCACTCACACATTTCTTCTTTCTTTTACATGGCAGATTGGAAAAGAAAAATGAAGAAATGATCGTCGCAGTGAACGCAATTTATGCAATTGCGTAAAGAAGCCTGAAAAAAATTCAGGACTTCAACGGGGTTGAAGCACCCCGTTGAACCCCGTTGAAGTCCTGAATTTTTTTTTTTTTTTTTTTTT
>CALNXI010001596.1:76312-99811 GCA_942486025.1 Porites evermanni | reverse complement strand
TTATATTTCTTATTTTGTTAGTTGTGCTGTGTAAATTATATCATTTTGTTTTTTAATTTTTTCTTTGTATTCTTTTGTTTTTAAGTATATTTTCTTTTAACCCCCTTGATTGGGTAACCCTCGGTTTTGGGGCCCCCTTTTTTTTTTTTTTTTTTTTTTACAGGCCAGATACCATTCTCAAGAGGTTTTTGTATTGGAATTGTGTTACTTCCACACCCAATCTCTCTGCCTCGTCTGCTAGTACATTTCCTAATTTCTTTAAATTCTAGGACCCTGGTATTTGATATTAAAGTCTCACAGAATGAATACACAGCATCAGTAAACCTCCTCTGTCCCTTAATAGTTTCAGGAAGTTTAGGTGGAACTCTCCAGGCCTGCATCAGTCCCGTACACTACTATGTGCACAAATGCGTTATAGCTTGAAGAATGATATCTTGCTTCACTGCTTATCAAATCTGTAGTACGGAGGCCAGAAATCTCACTAACAATATGTTAGTGTTCACTTTTCAGGTGCAACGGAGCGCTTTTTCTTGCCCTTTCATCTGCTCTAAATGCTTCGAAGCTACGCAATTTCTCCCGTGTTCTTGTTCCTGGTTTGTATTTTCCTTTGTTACAAAATAAACATGTGTCTTGAAGCACTGCTGAATTGCCACTTGATCCCCACAAGTCGCGAGCGCTCCTTCTATCCTTCTAAGCTCAGAGGGGCTGATCTTGCTTGGCTTCAATGCTTTCAGTGGTTTTTCTCGCTAGAATCTCCGAAGCTTTTTGATTTACAAAACCCTTTTCTTCAGCTAGCTTGGTACTTCACAAGTGATTGAGAGAAATCCTGTTCAGCTGTTGATAGATCTAGAATATGATGGTGCTGCTTGATTGCAGCAACACGATACAACCTCGCCAAAGACTCTGCGTTTTTACGCTGCATCAGACTTGCATCACTCTCGCTACAGATCACACAACTCTCTATTCCTTCTTTTGGAATAATAAGGCTGATCACAAAGATGACTCATGCATATGCATATTGATAACAAAATGGACTGCACTTTCTTAGCTGTAAACACAGGTCTGTTACTAAGCAAGTTTTGGCAAGAGCAACATCTGCTTTTGTTTCTTTATCGTAACTTATCGTATCTGCGAAAACTGTTTTGTGCCAACATTTTTAATCAAATACAGTATATCTACCTAATCTTCGTGCATCAAATTAGATTTGTTTAAAAACCATTAGTTAGTTACGGTTCTCCTGAAATTGATTTTCAATCAGATTTTTTAAGTTCTACTTTGTATTAGGATATTAGATAAATCTCTGGTAATTGATGTAAAGCCTTCATTACCATTGCAATAAATCTTAAACTACTGCTGCATTATAAAATAATCCACTGATTTATTTCTATGCCGAGCATTTATTTTATTTACTTGGATCCATAGCATATCTAGATATATTTTCATTAAACACTCAACGTGAAATAATAGTTTAACACACTCTGTATTATTTCTATTTGTGCAACTTGTCTTGTGATATTCTGCAGTGACATCTTTTGTAGCTAATTTTGAAAGAAGAATTTAAAAACTTGAAAACCTGCTTCATAATAGCAAATGTTACACAGTCAAAGCGATCGTTGCGTGATTCAGTGTTGTTGAGTACAGTACGTGGAGCGAAATACAATATTATACGACTTCTTGTTGTCATTGCTTTACTAAACTTATTATTTGTTAAAAATTAAATACCCATACTAGGAGTTTAGCACAATGCAAAAAATCATGTTTTTCTAGTATTCTTCATCATTATACTAGCACTGTTTTCGGATTCATGTTCAGCACTGTAAGGTTTTGACAAAATTCAGAGTTTTGAATTTGACAATGACACTCAGACTGACGGACTTAATTGATCGAGGTTGAGATGGGATTGCTTCCTGAAATCTTTTTGATCAACATCAAAGAAAAAAAATTGAATGTATCAGAAGGTAGCTTAAGACAAGTATTTACGATTTACTGAAAATAGGATAATTATCTAAAGCTTTTCGTGTGTTTTGGTTCATGTTTTATCACGAGTCAGCTTTCCTTTTGAGAGCTGGGTTTGGTAAAATGGCGGCATTCAGTCGAATTTCTACCGGAAAGCTACCACTCTGAATGTCCGGCAAGACATGTTTTGAAAGCTTCAAAGATAGGCTTTCATGTGGGACAAGTTTTGGTTTATTCTCCTGAGACGGTATTAGGCCAAAATTTTCAGGTCCTAGGTGATGGACTGTACCTTCATTGCTTAAATTTTCAAGAAACTTTTATCGATATTTCCAAGAAATAAGTACAATACAGTAAGCTAAACCAAAAAGTCAACAGCTGCCAATTTTTCTTTCCAATGCGCCAATGCAGAATTGCTCAAGACATCATCGACAGGACCTGATCTAAATCCAATAGGGAACACGTTTAACTCATAGTAAGTGGAGACTTGCATGGCAAACACGCTAAGCTCCTCCCAACAGTATGTTGCTTCGTGCCAATTGGTTTACTCACACTATATGCACACTACACCCACATAACAGTACTCTCAAACAAACTATGAATATACAGGAAGTGTACTGTTGTCCATCAAAGCATCATTTTGCACCGTAAATATGCATGTACTAAGAGGCTAACGGAAGTCTGATCTAATTACAAAAAAATGATGTACTTTAAACTCAAACAGAAATCGTCATATTTGTATTAAAATTTATTATGAGCTGCAAGCTAAGGTAAGAAACTTTGGGTTGTAATTCATATACCGGAATCTGAAATGACTTCTACGTATCAACAAAAGCGTAGATAACAATAGATGGTGTGTATGATAATATATTATTGTCTATAGGTAAAGAACGGAACTTGAATAAGTCTACCCGAAACTTTGTTTAAAAAGGTTATTCTTTCAGTATTAGTTAGCTTACCAACTACAGCCACTTGGATCTTGCGTGTCCATATTTTCAAGTTTCCACCTACAATAGAAGACGTCTCGCAAGAAATATCCCCGTCATGTTCCGTGGTTACATTGAAGATGACTAGAGTCGCTCTTTGGGAATTACTCCAGGTCAAATTAAAGTGATCCTCAAAGCCCGGTACCACCGCGATTGCGCCTAATGACGGTCGAATGTTGGCAACGGTTGTAGTCTTCCATTTCAACACTGCCGAAACAAATTGTTCTCCTGTAAGAGTGAAGTTCCAGCTTAGTGACCCATCCACTCCACTGACAAGCTCTTTGCTGTCTGCTACGCTGGGCACTAAGTTATCTGTTTCAGTCATAACAGGAGGAGGCTCATACCAAGTGATAGTACCACAATCTGAAATCACAAAAATTACTGTCCCTTAAAATAAAAGCTTTTTACGGTACAGTTAAAGCAAGGTAGCTTCAGTTTATTACCAAGAATAAAAAGAGAGTTTTAGATCTGAATCACCAGAAACGGCAAGGTATCACTGAAAATCACTGAATAACAACTATACATAAAGTCTTACGCAGCTCACCAGTGTAAGGAAAAGAGAGGACAAACGATAGAAAGATGAAATCCAAATACTGCATGTAAAAAAGTTTGTAGGAACAACCCATAGCACATAAATGTTCATGGAGTGACTCATGGAGTACGTAACTTTGGATCGGTACTTCATGTAACCCTTACGTATAATGTCCCGAGGCACACATACCGTTCAAAACGACAGCCGAGGAGTACTAGGAACGAGTTTCCGATTCATCCAATATGGCGGCCAAAGCGCGGTGAAAACTGACAGCCAAAGGAGCCGATTTATCGCAAGAGAAACGTTATTTAACGGTATTGTTGACGAAGTTTACGTTTATTGTGACTTTTGAAAAGTTCTTGGCCCTGTATAGTAAGCAATCCTTTTATAAATGTCTTATCAATTTGTCTTGTCCCGTTGGCCGGTATTACCGAAGAAAATAGTACCGTGCGTCCAACGGGACATCCTAAATTATAGCAATATATGTTGGCATGTACATCAACTCTAGCTTTCATCGTTAAACTGTGTTGTAGAACTTGATTTCTGTAGGTTTCTACAAGCTTAGGATAACTCTATACGAATATTGTTATTCATAAAAGTGGCCTTGTCCTTTTGGCCGGTATTACCGAAGAAAATAGTACCGTCCAACGGGACATTCTGCGTTTTAGCAACATTTGTCAGGAGGTATATCATATTTGGGTTTTTTGTTGTTAAACAGCGATTCTTTTGGTTTCTGAAAGGCTAGGGTAACTAAACAGGAATGATTTTTTTCAAAAGAAATGACGTCCTTTTGGCCTGTATTATCTTAGAAAATAGTAGCAGGACATCGTAAACTATGTCAGCAGTTGATTGCATGTATCACTGCATGACATGCAGCTTGTTATTGTTACATTGTAATACATACCTTGCTCTCTAAAGGCTTTTTCCTACCAGATGGGAACAGCTGAACAAAGATAGTTTTATTCATTCCTTCTTGTTGTAATCACCTAAGAGTGTTCACCCTGGGGGACACTCCATAGAGAATACTGAGAACTGACAGCCAAAGGAACCTTTTTATCGCCAGGGAGGCATGATTTTTCAGTATACTTTGCGATGGTTGATATTCTTTTGTTCTTTCAAAAATTCCTGACCTCTTACATTAAGCAATTGCTGAAAAATGTCTCATTAAGTAGTCCTGTCTAGTTAGCTGGTAGTACCGAATCAAAGAGTACTTTTCAGCAGGACGTATAAAAATAAAAGCAGGATTTGTTTGCTTTTACATTAATGTTACATTGCAATGCAGACCTTGCTTTTGGTGGGTTCCTATAAGCCCAGAATAGGCAAACATGAGTGGTTCTATTTCCAAAAATTGTTCTAATTTAAAAGTCTGGTTACCACACTTTTGCTTTGTACTGTTTAGTTTTTGACAGTAACATAGGCCTTGCTAATTGCTACCTCACAATGAGCAATATTGGTGCTCAGTGGTCTTATTCCTTTGGGCAGAGTTATCTAAGCGGATAGTATTTCAGGGACCTGATTGATCATATGAGCAGTCAGTTATGTAAATGATATCCTTTCTTTCGTGATATATTTCCATCCTTACTACATCCAGGAAAGGCCAGTTAGATCTATTATTATCATAAATATCATTGTTATTGTTGTTGTGATTATTATTTATTATTGTTATAGAGTCATTGTTATTTCCTGTCCTCATTATTTGTGTGTCTATAGGGAGTACTCAGGTATAACAGTGATGGGGAAGTGAAAAATCCTTTTTCTAATCCAAGGATAACTGAACATGAGTGCTTTTTATTTGTGAAAATTGTCTTGTCCTTTTGAATTGTGTAAGCTAAGAAAATAGTACCACTCAGCAGGATGTCCTAAATTAGCTCAGCAAGCTTGTGTTTAATTTTTCATGGTTTATCTGATTTGAAAAATGTTTTAAAAGTTCATTTTTTTTATCTGTCAGACAGGTGATTTTTGTTTTTCATTTGTTTTTGGGTATGGTAATGTATGCTAATGATGTTGAAACAAACCGAAAACAAAAATTTCCTCTTTAGATTTCTTGTGTTATTCAATATTATCATTAAGGAGCAGGGTGAGTTTGGAGTTGCTTTCAAGCTTTATTTTCTCCACTCATCAACAATAACTGGTAGCACATGTGTAAGAGTTTGGATACAGGAGGGGTGGATTAAGTAGCAAGCCACTCCTCTATAGAACAGCCCACCAAAAAAAATACAATACTCGGAAAAACAAATGGAAATACGTGGGTCCCCAAAAATTATAGAAATACGTGGGATATAAAAACCTTGTGAAGCCAACCAGCCATCATCCTTCCTAAATCGCCATGCTTTGGGACAAAAGTGCGACGACTTCACATAATTCCCTAAGGTGGCTGGGTCAGTTTGGGGGCAGGGTGGGAGGGGGGTGGTGGGGGAAGTGGGGCTGTTGACAGTCGGGGTAGGAAGGAAGTAAAAAAGAGTCTCCACATTCTACATCTGAGGTTGGCATCTCTGCTTTCTTTGACAGGCAATTTCCCATGCTGCCAAGGTAGGTAGGTTTTTGGGTATGGTAATGCATGATAATGAGTTAAAACAAAAGAAAATAAAATTTACATGTAGACCAAGGATAAAATTGAACCACAACATACATGTATATATCAATATACAGCTATTTCAAGAAAGGCTGTTGGAAAAATTGTGCACCCAACAATCCTAAAAGGTAATATGGGATATGATCAACACACTGTTTCTGACACTGTAGCTGTCGAACCTACTTTTGCTGTTTTCTTTTAGCACTCGCAAACATAAGTCCATGGCCTCTTGTGTCATTCTTTTAGACTTCTTTAAAGAACAATGAATTTAAAACTACCCACAATACCTTTCGGGATTGTCGCGTGCACTTTGTCCGACAACCTTTCTCAAAATAGCTGTATATTTTTGGATTTCAGTATGGAGGGGGGGGGGGGGGGGGAAAAATGGGGGGGGGGGGGAGGAGAACAGTTGTTGTTGTCACAAAAAAGATCAAACAGTAAATAGATAAGGAATATTTTAATAAACTTTTTAAAATAATTTTAAACAATTTTTCAAAGGAAAATTTAAAAACAGTTTTTAAAAAATGATAAATTAGTATACTGCTGTCACAATCTATTACAACTGCAGGGTATGATTTGTTTTGATAGTGCCAGCCACAAAGTACACCTAACTGTACCAACCTTTTTTTTGGCTGAGTTATACTGACCAGTCAAACAACACACAAATAATGAGGACAGGGAATAACAATGATTGTATAACAAGAGTAAACAATAATAACACCAACAATAACAGTAATATTTATGATAATAATAGATCTACCTGGCCTTTCCTGGATGTACTAAGGATGGAAATATATCATGAAAAATAAAAAAAAATAAACAGTGCCAACTTTCCCCACTTGCAGCCAATGGCTGAATTGGGGATGTAAAGGCGCACTCTTGCAGCCACTTCAGTCCATGTTTTGATCACACCTCGCCCACCCAGACTGATGACGGAACAAGTCAGATAGACCATGACATCGGGGCCGATGTCCACTACTTTTTTCGAATAATGTCACAGGTTCTTTTACGTCCCCTTCCAACTGAAGTACAAGGATGAAGGAGACAAGGCCAATGGCTTAACATCACCGCCCAATGACGCGATCATCTGAACTGAGAAAGGGGTTTCACAGCTAACATGATCTCACCACTTTTTTTTTTGAAAGACCTTGGTTGATGGTCTGGCCGGGGTTTGAACTCACGATCTCCCCTCCCACTCAGCAGACCAGCGCTCTTCCAACTGAGCTAACCAGGCAGCTGTTGAAAGAAAGGATATCATTTACATAATTGACTGCTGATATGATTAATAAGGCCGCTCTGAGCAATACTATCCCCTTAGATAACTCTGCCCAAAGGGATAAGACCACTGAGCACCAATATTGCTCATTGTGAGAAAGCAATTGGCAAGGCCTATGATACAAAAAATTATACAGTAGAAAGCTAAAGTCACGTGGTAACCAGGCTTTTAAATTAGACGAGGCAAGATCTGCAGTTTCCAAAGGTGTGAGCCCCTGAAAAGGGTGGCTATTTCCTTGAAACACGGATTTTCGGCAGTTTTTCATTATTTCCCATTCAAATTTTGGGTTAAAAATATGTAGGTGAGATAAGCGCCTTGCCTTGTCTCTTGCCAGCTGCAAGCCTGCTAAATGTTTTGTACATGCAAACAAATGCTGCTGTAATGTCAGATAACCTGCTGTGTGGTACTATTTTCTTGGCTTAAACCATTCAAAAGGACAGGACGATTTTTAAAGAATAAAATCAGTCCTGTTCAGTTATCCCAGGCTTTTAGAAACCTCTAGAAACAACGACTGCATCGCAATGTAACAACAAATAGCCAAACCTGATGTAAAAAGAAACAAATGCCGTTGTAGTTTCAAACGTTCCACTGGGCTGTACTACTCTCTAAGGAAATATGGTTCAAGAGGACAAGGCAATTTTCGGAAATAGAACCACTCATGTTTGCCTATTCTGGGCTTATAGGAACCCACAGAAAGCAAGGTCTACATTGCAATGTAACATTAATGTAAAAGCAAACAAATCCTGCTTTTATTTTTATGTGTCCTGCTGGACAGTACTCTTTGATTCGGTAGTACCAGCCAGCCGGACCGGACTGCTCAATGAGACATTTTTCTGCAATTGCTTAAGGTAAAAGGTCGGAGATTTTTCAAAGAACATAGGAATCTCAAGCATCGCAAAGTATACCGTAACATCACGCTCCCCGGGCGATAAAACGGCTCCTTTGGCTCTCAGTTTTCGCCGCCCTTGGGCCGCCATATTGGATGATTTCGAGAATTTCCGAAGTCGTCCCGAATCGGCTGTCCTTTTGAACGGTATGCCTTAAGCACAACCTTCCCAAGGCGCTTTTCCCTTTAAATGTTGGCGGGGCTGTCATAGCGGGAGCCGATTGGTCTGGCAGTAATTAGGGTATCCCCGTGTTTTGATTACGTCAGTTTCTAAATCAGTAGTGGTTATGGTTTGTCATAAAACGGTATTTGAAGACTTGAGTTTATAGCCTGTTTAAAGAATGAAGTCGAAAGTGGCGTTCATTTGTCACTTTCAACCTCCTGTTTTCCGGTAGGAAGGCGAACTCTCGTTCCTCAGGGATTGAGACCAGACGAGAAAGTAATAGTTTGTCAGAATCACCATAATCATAAATCACTCTTCGATTTCTCTTTTTATAATTAATGTAATTTTTGACGTTTATTTCAGATAACGATTGCCTCACCGAGTCTTCAATTACTGAGCCACTGCCAAGCCGCGACGTCATTGCCGACCTCCGGGCCTCATTTACTTACCCTCTAGTGGAAGAGGGAACCAAACGCGGGTGACACACGCTTGTCGATGGCCTTGGATTTACTTATAACATAAATGCCAAGAGATCATCCTACGATACTTATTATTGGCAGTGCACGGTCCGTCCAAAAGGCAACCCCTGTAAGGCCTCGGTAACAGAAAGAGACGGAACATTCCAAGCGGGGAAGAATTCCCATAACCACACGGCGGAAGTTGGAGCTGCAACTGCGAGAAAGATCGTCACTACGGTTAAAACCAAGGCGCTGGAGAACAAGTTCAAGCCAGCTTCGGCGATAGTGAACGAGGTAATTACAACGCTACATTAGCAAACACTTCCTAAACAAGCACAGACAATTTGATAATTTATCCAGAGGGTTATTTAAGGTTTTGAACAGGAGGGCAACTGAGTTTGACACCCGGGTAAAGAATTGGCAAGGCCCGGAGGGCCTCCCTAGGGGGGTCTGGGGGCATGTTCCCCACGGAAAATTTTGAAATTCTATAGTCGCAGGGATGTGTTTTCCTGCATTTTGAAGTTGCAGACAATGACTTTCAACAACCAAAAAAAGATAACTTTTCTAGACAATTTAATCATGATTTGATACCAATACCCACCACACAAATTGGACTTTTTGGTTCTCTTTTAATAGCTCTGCTCATAATAATCTTTACTCAAAGTCACTGTCAGCATCTGAGCCGTAATCAGAGTTAGGGTCAGAGTCTACATCTTATCTTTAAAATTTCAATGACTAGACGGGAGGAGCATTGTTTTAACGTGAACGCACCGAAAATTAATTCATTGGCGTAAACCGTAAGACGAATAAAAAATCACGCTTCGCTTCGTTGAAGATGATGATTAAGCCATTCAGTATATACCGGCAAGTAAAAGGTTAAATCACAAAGAAGTCTACTCACCTCTTGGCCTTTTCTCTACTGGAGGCCCTTTGGTTGAAGCCGAAAAATAATCCGCTATCGAACGCGTTCTTTTCTGGGCCGCCATGCTCACATGCTCGCAACACTGATACATTTCAGGTGGTCGTTTATGAAGTACAGTTCTTTTCGCAATGTGTTATGGGGCGATTCTTGTTTTTAACACATCTAACGAACGAGGGGATTTCATTCCGCGTGTAATAAAGTGGAAATTGCCGGCAAAGTATGTTTTACACTCGCTAAGACTCATCAAGAAAAGGGCACGATTGTAACTTAAAACTGTTTTTGATCGTTCCTCGTATTAAAAAGTTGTTCTTTGAGATGTAAAGCAGCCGGGCAAAGTCGTGTTCACAGCCGGTCAATTTGCCCGGTGCCCGGCCCTTAATGAACCCCGTGCTGATAATGTGATGTGGAATATATTGTTCTGTCAAATAATTCTCTAGAATAGAGTACCGAAGTGATGACGTCATAAAAATGAAATTTGTGAAATTATGGGATTTGTTAAGATATTCTGAAAGAACAACGTCCAAGACACCTACTCGCCAAAAATTAGCAATTCGGGGCAAATTGTCTCTGAGATATTAGCCCA
This sequence comes from Porites evermanni, assembly GCA_942486025.1. NCBI lineage: Eukaryota > Metazoa > Cnidaria > Anthozoa > Scleractinia > Poritidae > Porites > Porites evermanni. The sequence goes on along the minus strand of CALNXI010001596.1, from coordinate 89,480 downwards.
GTTATGCTGTGACGACTCCATACAAATCCTTCTAAATTTGGCTTGGTTCATAAGATTAGGAACCAGGTAAGATTTAGAAGGATTTGTATGGAGTCATCGGAGCATAACTGGGTTAATATCTCAGAGACAATCTGCCCCAAATTGCTAATTTTTGGCGAGTAGGCGTCTTGGACGTTGTTCTTTCGGAATATCTTAACAAATCCCATAATTTCACAAATTTCATTTTTTATGACGTCACACTTCGGTACTCTATACAGTTTAGATGATAATCATGCCTAAAATAAGAACCAAGTTTAACTGTAACTCCATTGACCTGTTCCTATTTAGGTCCTGCTGGACGAATTGACGGAAGCCCCGTGCCCAGCCCTTCCCAAACCTGAGTACATAGCGAGGGCCGCCAACCGCCTGCGCCAAAGTTTATGACCTGAAGACCAGAAGGACCTGAATTTCGAGCTGATAGAAGACTGTATTCCCCAAGGATTCTAACAGGCTGATGTAAAAGTGAAGAACCCACGCCACCTCATATTTGCAAGACCAGAACAGCTGCAAACTTTGGCCATAGCAAAGTCCTGGTACGTCGATGGCACCTTCAAGCAAGTACGACATCCCTTCAAACAGCTCGTAACCATCACCGCCGGCGAGGACGCGAAACAAGTGCCACTGGCATTTTGCCCTTATGTCAAACAAGAAAGGAAAAGACTATAAGAAGGTATTAGAGATTTTAGTATCTAATGTGTAGTGAACGTATGCTTACCTAAAAAAGGTAGAGCAATTCCATTTAAATCACATGTAAATGTTTAATTTTCACTGAGGCACTCTCGATGTCACGTCTCAATTATACGCTTCTCTACATTGTCTTTTTAACAGGTATTGAGGAGGCTCATTGACTTGCTGCCGAGTGAAGAACCAGCTGTCCAACGGGTTACCCTTGATTTTGAGAAGGCCTTGTGGCTTGCGTTTAGATCAATCCTGCCTGCAGTAAAGATACAAGGCTGTGTCTTTCACTGGACACAAGCAGTGTGGAGAAAGGTTAGTAAACGCAAACAAATGAAATAGATTACAAATGCGAGGGGGACGAAACGACAAGGAGGCTTATTACACAATTTACAATGACTCAGTAAGTAAGTTATTTGTTACCGAGTAACAAATAAAAAAGATTACAAATGCAAGGGGGACGAGACGACAAGTAGGCTAATTACATAATTCAATATGACTCACCAAACTGACGCGTATTATTACATGAATCTACTCGATTGTTACTATGGCTAAATCAATAAGTTATGTTAATTTGTTTTCTTTCTAAAAGGTACAAGAGCTCAGACTTCAATCGGCTTACTCCAGTGACGACAGTGTTCTCAGATACATCAAGAAGCTGATGGCCCTTCCCTTCCAGCCATTTCACGAGATCACGCCGATGTTCGTTCGACTGAGTGTACGGACCCAAGCACAGCCCCTTCTGGATCTCGTCGACTACATGAAACGCCAGTGGATCGAGAACCCCGTGTTTACACCAAAGGACTGGAGCATCTATAAACAACCAATTCGTGCCAACAATGACATCGATAGTTGGCATAACGCCCTTAATCTCAGAGTTGGTGGGCAATGCGGACTGCCGTTATATTTTCTGATTGAGCTACTGGACAGGGAGGCGAAGCTTAGAGCTGTCACCATTAGGCTGGTCTCCGAGAGGAAATTGGAGCGCATGCAGCGTAAAACTTACAGACATCTACAAGCCAAGTTCTTTGAACACTGGGAGCAGTATGACAACCGGCAGAAGACCGCCTCGCAGTTCTGTTCTCATCTAAACGGCCCAGCACGTGCAAAGTAAAATGAATATTACTGGTTTAGTTAAAAGTACTTAACGTTAGGGTAGGCATATTACTATAATTAGCATGAATCGGTTTAGTTAATAGTAGTTAACATAATGATTTGAAATTGTCTTTATAGGGGCGGGTGTCACTCTGATCGCCCACACGTCCCCGCATGCAGTATGGTATACCGTAAAATTCCGAAAATAAGCCCCGGGGCTTATATTTTTCAAAGGCCCTTTTTGAGGGGCTTATATTTGGAGGGGCCTATATTCGGAGGGGCTTATGTACGGAGGGAAATTTACGTTATCAAATCGGTTAGGCTAGATTGTAGTGGAAAGGAAATTTACCATTTTTGCTTTGTTTTACTTTGTGTTCGAGGGCAAATTCCAAGTACAGGCCCCCCGTGGGCTTATATTCGGAGGGGCGATTTAATGGTGGGTTTTTTGCGTCATGATTTTGGGGGGCTTATATTTGGAGGGGCTTATACATGCAGGGGCTTATTTTCGGAATTTTACGGTATTTTAATTTAAATGAATCGGTTTTAATAGTAGTTAATACAGTGATTTGAGATTGTCTTTATAGGGGCAGGTGTCACTCTGATCGCCCACACGTCCTCGCATGTAATAAGGTATATTTTAACTGCAATGAATCGGTTAAGTTAAGGGTAGTTCACGGCACTTGTCTTTTTTTGCTCAGAATTTGAAATTGTCTTTATTGGGGCGGGTGTCACTCGGACAGCCCACACGTCCCTGCATGTAATTCGTTTTAATTGTAAGCAATAAATATGTTTGTGTATTACAGCAACTTCATTTAAACATTCCTGTGGCCAAAGCGAGCGATAGAACCAGAGGTACTAGCGGAACGGGAAATGGAGGCGAAGGACATTGAGACTTTCACGTACGTCACTTAGCAACCATGTTAATATTTCATTCCAAGATGGCGGCAACTACAAGACTGTATGACTTAAGCTTGAGAGTTAGTTTGTATGCTCAAACGTTGACAGCGGAAATCTACACAGTGTGTGAACTGACTTCTACACATATAAATGTTTATAACGTTTGCGAACTGACTTCTACACGTTTGCGAACTGATGTCGTTTGCGAAACGACCGTTGGCGAAACGACTTGTTGGCGAAACGACCGACATTCTTTGGTATTAGGGACTTTTAGATAAGGTGACTACGGACTACGAACTACGGTTAGGCGAGCGTTGTCCTGTGTTTGTAGCACTGGTTTGAGTCGTGCAAATATAGAACGTTAAGATTGCAGTACAGACAGCAGACTACGAGAGAAGAGGCGGAGAGGGAAGCATCACGCAAAGATTTTCTTGTTTTCATGTTCAGTTCACAAAAATGCAAGTATTTTGCATGTGATCTTATCTTAAGAATAATGAACAAATTCTTCCTTACTTGGGGAAGCAATTACGTCGAGTAAAATTGGTGAAGAAAGTTTTGGTTACACAGTTTTTATTTTTTCGCCCATGAATACCTACCAATTATGAAAGAAATAAATAGAAATAGTAATAGTTCATTTATTAGATTAAGAAGATGGACTTCTCCGATTACTGAATATGTAGTTTGAAGTGTCGAAATGCCGAGTTTTGATTATCTCAAAGATGTTTATATCATTTTCATTCAGCAAATGCGCTATAAAAACTCGCATAAACAAAGGTTACACGAGTAGAAAGACACTATTCATTTCGAACAAACATTGAAAATTTTAACTGCGAAGAGAAAGTAAATAACCCGCATGCATTATTTCTGTTCTCGATCGGCCGTCAATCCGAATTCTGCGTATAAACAGCTAAGCTTATTTGAATATAATCTTAAAGTTTTACATAAAAATGTAGTCACAACATTAAGTGGTTCGAGAAATGAACAATGGATTCAGTCTGAGACAGCAACAATATACAAGTGATTGTGGACTTTTGTAAAGAATGAGTAGACCGCGTTTAGGTCGCTTTTATGATCATGATTTAATCCACAGAAACGAAGAGCGAAACTACTTTACATCTCAAGCGCTCAAGCGAAGCACATGGTTTCTTTTCAATCCCACGATTCAATACAGGCACAAAAAAACGACAGGTACGCAAGGCGTGCATACAACTAAAATAACTAAAATAATCCTAACAACTACGGACTTTGAGCATTTCATAAGCTTACTTGCAGACAATACAAATGTATCCAGAATAAACGAATAATACTTTTATTTTCCTTTAACTCTGAACGATACGGAGATATTCCCTAAGCTACTCTTTTGAAGTGACTCTTGAATAACAGCTCCTTTGTTCCACAATCGTTTCTTATTATTAAGTTATATTTGATTACAGTAGTGATGCATATAAAACAGAGAGTGGCCGTTTCTCCATAAATCTAACTAACGATGTTTGTTCACCTTCAAAGCCTGTTAAAGCATAAGACAGGAAGTTTGTTAGAGGGATGCATTTCATGCTGTTTTCTCAAAAAAGAAATATAATATTACTGATAAAGCAACCAAATCAGTTGGAATTCGACAACAAACATGACACAAATGGATGGGTGAATTTCTCTCTTATTTTAAAAAAAGCTCTTAAAAGAAAAAATGCTTCTTTTGAGAGCTTTTTACTGTATCCAGATGAGCCCTTTATGTAAATCGTACGTAGAACCCAATTAGAAAGAATCGCCAGGTAGATATTGATGCATTCAAAAAGAATGTGGTTCAATACAGAGGAGAAGCTGCGTCTCAGTAAACATCCTCTATGAATGAAATGTTGAAGTGCGTGTATTTCATTTCTCAACGAAAACGTGCCGGTGAAGAGAGCTAAAGTTAGTCCAGAAGGCGATTTTTCAAAGCCTTCATCAAAGCACCTTTCATTCGCGGAAGTGTTTTTAGTCTCATTAATCACTATAAATTAATGTGTGGAGAAAGGCGAGATTTCGAGATAAACAATCCAGCGAAAGGGTGAAAATGCAGTTTCACTGGAAAAAGGGACATTTTTTATTAACCACTGTATTCCTTAAACGATTAAGTTTAATTTTTGAGTTATACTGTTGAGAATAATTTTAATTGTTTAATGAAAAGTTATTGTACTGACCTTTTCCTGTTGCTCAAAAAATGTGCGCAACATTCGGCCGCCGATTTTTCCTCGATGTACTGTTTTACGAAAGGAAAAACTGTCCTCTCAAGGGCGACAGCGAGGCTACAATAAACTGACTTTCATGGTGGAAATACCTCGATACCTTAAAGAACACGTTTGTCGAGCGTAGCTCGCAATATACGTTATTCACTCCAAAAAAAACTGCAAATGCTGGTAGTGCCCTCCTGTTAACGTAACTGTTAACTTAGGTGTTAACCAGGCGTTGTTAATCGAAGGAAATCGATATCAGAAATCAATCGATATAATCTTATCAATCGATTTAATCTGCCGATTGTTATCGATTGGTATCGGAAATCGATAGAAATCGAAGTCACAGAAAAAATAATTTATCGATTATTATCGATTAACAAAAAGTCGATAACAATCGACAGTAATCGATAACGAGCAATAATCTTAAGTATATTCTGAACACGACGATGCTGTTTGGCAAGCAACACCCATGAGACCGGCTTAAGCTTAACACATTTTAGTTTTGACCTCAGCAACTACTCCAGGCGTAGTCTTCATCGCGTTTTATGCATTTTTTTCCTTTGGTTTTAACAGATCTTTACGTGTCCATTCAATCCTGTGCCATCGACTGCATCTTGCATTTCTTTCTTTGCAATCTCGCTTACGCTGGAATCCAATTCAATGCCGTATATACACGGGCGTTGAAGTCCTCCAGATGCTGATCGCTGCCATCTTTTGGCGTAAGGGGTCGCACTTGGTTTGGCGAAAGCTTTTATGTCATTGTACATACAAATCATAGTATTTTATCAATTAAAAAAACTGCATCTCACGACTTTAATGACTCAATAATTCCGTGCAGAGAACATCGTGTTAATGTTGACCTTCTACCGAATGACTTAGTCTTTTCTGATAATAATCGATAATAACTGATAACAAAAAATAAATCAACTATTATCGATTTCGAATGGAAATTGATATTACTACGCTTTTCAAAAACACGCGAACTCTGAAGTTCAAAAGCCAACTGACGTTCGCGTTTCTCGCTCCTGTCAATCATCTTAGCGGACCTCTTAGGAAACAGAACTTTACTTAAACGGGTTCAAAAGATCATGGTTTGTGATCTGTGATTGGTGGATTTCTATCCGTCTAGTGTGTTTCAAGGTTCTTTGGAATCTTTGCTTGTGATCGTAATTATGATTGACGGCAGCGAAAAACGCAATTGTGAAGGCGGCTTTTGAACTTTAGCGTTCGCGTGTTTGTGAAAAACGCAGTAATCGAAGTCACAACTTTTTTCTCTATCGATTGATATCGTAGCCTGAATTTCATCCGATTACTTCGAGTCGTTATTTCCTCAGTAACGTACGAATCGACCAGCCGTTAATGCCGTCCAGTGGCGTCACTACTCCTTTGCTTTAATTCATGCAAAAAGTTAAACACGATTTTCAAGTGGCAAACCAAGAAATATCGTTTGGAAATGTCTGCATGATACAGAATGACTTTACCGTTCTCGATCGTAATTCATGTTTATGGTTCAAACTATCAACTGCATGCAGTACTCTGAAGCGGTTGTAACTCCATAATCAAACTCGGTCGCAATCACGCATTGAAATAAATACACGCACGGAACACTTAGTTCGAAAACACAACGATTTGCTTTAATTGAAAAGAAGCTATTTGGTCCTTAACGAAGAGCAAAAGAAAACAAGGAAACAAGAAAGAAAGGCTAACAGAACATTACACTTGACTTTGAAAATAGCTGTGCTGTCAACCCCCGACGTCTTCAAATATTGCGAATTGATAAGGAAAGGATGATAGATGACGTCATGACGCACAGCACATGGCGTCATTTGTGCAAAAAATACTTGTTGAGTCCATCGCCACGAATTTGCGATAACACAAAACGCGCGAAACTGATGGTGATAACATTGTAACATTTGACCTGATTGGCTTACTTCCCACCAATCACCTTATTGCTTAAGCTAAAATTACAATGGCACAACGAAGTTGTATGAGGAAACGTTCAATGTACTGTTAACAGTGAAAGAGCTCTAACAACGCAAAAAAAAAATTGAAACTTCATTGCCGGAAAGTCGAGTCTACAGGAAACGACAAACTTCAGCGATTAACCGGGAGACTTCAGTCTCTAATGTGGAGACCGGGAGTTACCGGCCAAAATCTGGAGTCTCCCGGATTATCCGGGAGAGTTGACAGCACTGAGATAGCTTAAAGGTCGAGTTACAACATGGTCTCAGAAACTTCGCATAAACAAAATCACTGCGAAACCACAAAGAGGCTCTAAATGAAAAACATACCGACTCTCCACAATGATTCTTCACCCAAAGTTCAATTTAGCATTTCAGTTTCGAAGACGAGGGCAATTTTGCTGTTTACGATAAAGATTACCGAAATGTTTGAACTCCACGCAAACATACTAGGAAAGTGATCCGCTGTTTATCAAGCGACAATCCCACCGAAATTTCTCATAATTATGCATAATTATGCGAATGTATAGACAATCAACCAATCAAAATCACTATCCGGTTTTCGGGTGGTGATGACGTCACTGAACGGCATTAACGGAAGGTCGATTCAGAGGTTGCTGAGAGGAGAAAACTACTTGAAGCAATCGGATGAAGTTCAGGCTATTGATATCGGAAATCGATATCGATCACTATCGACTGTTATCGATCATCAGTTTATCAATTAACTACTCCTGTTAAAAAGAACACGCAATAGTCCGGCGGCTTAGCTAGAGAATTATCCGATTTTTAATACAATGATGACCAAACTTTGTTGGAATATTTACATTCCCAGTCTGGTCATTCCTTGATATAGTACCAAGTTAAATTTTCTAATTCCAGGTAGTTACAGCAAATTACATTTTCAGACCCGAGACCCCACACGAAGTACTTTTTCTTGCTCTTTTTTTTTTTTTTGATGCACGTCTTATTTCAAAATGCAGATACAACAATAAAGATGTTTAAATTTGGATGCGAATTGTTATTTTCTTTTCCACATTGTATCAATGCAGGCCGTAATTTAAAATTTATCTGCACATACTTTTTCTCTTTTTTCTCTTGGGTTGGATGGTAAGCGTTTGCGGTATCTCATTCTAAATGTGCTTGCGACTCGGTCCAGCTAGAAAAGAAAATATTCTAGTCATATAAAAGAGAAAACTGCCGGTTTAAAAAGAAGAAGGAAGTAATGCGTTAATTTGAACAGTCAGGAAACAGGTCGTTGTCTCAAGCTATTGACTAGGTTATGAGTTATTTTCCAGAAGGAAACAACTGAGAAACCTCAGTGCCCTGTAAACTGGAAACGGCACGACTCTGGTGCTGGTTACATAACTTTTGAACAAGACTTAAAGTCATTTTATGAGGCAGGGGAATTAAGTTTAGCAACAGACTGGAATTGTTTCGACGTGGGAAATGATATTGATTCCACATTAGCAAGTCGTTTGCTATGAGGCATAGATCTTGTCGCGCTGTGTTCAAAAGGGTGAGACTTGAAGACCACAACATCCTACCCGCACCCTTTGCAAAGGCCCTTGGTCCATCTAAATCGAAATTTCTCCCTGTCTTCCATGCCCTAACAGCTTGTGATACAACATCCTTTTTAGCTGGTCATGGATTGCCAAAATACTGAACATAGATTTTTGCCCATTTTTTTCTCATTGAAAGGAATAATTGTTGTTATTAAAATCATGAAAAAAAAATGAGAGTCGCCAAACTTGCTTTTGCGTTAAAGCTGTAGAAAGTGCGCACCACCTGCATTCCCGCATTCCCATTTTTGAGTGAGGAGTGAGGCGAGATTTAAAACGGCGTGTTCGTGGAAGGTGTTAGGAAGCATTGAAAAAATACGATTTTATGGAATTTACATCGACCGAAATAAAGCAATTAGGAGAAAGACGTAATGTACACTGAAAGTGGTTCAGCGCAACATCCACTATCGAAGGCCTCCGTGAGGAATGTTGAACTCAGTAGTCTCAACAACACGCCTACCGCTTACATTTTGCACATTTTCAACACTTTAAGACTCATCTTGGCCAGAAAAAACTGCTAAGAAAAATACCATTAACGGTTCTCTTCGATCGCCGTCATTTTGATAATGTTTCTGCAGAAGCTCTTTTTTCACGGTGGCCATCTTGTCAGTGCGCAGTGAGAGGTGCGCAGTGCAAACCAGAGAATCACCCTAAGTTTATTCCGTAAAATGAGAAATCAATTAGGCAACGAAGCTATGTGCATAGCTATTAGTTGTATTACATAATATATAGATTTAACCAGGGCAAAAAGCGAAGTTCCTATTCATAAATTCATAATTTAAATCAAACAATAAGACAAACTTAAAGCAAGGGGCACACATACACCAACCCACGGCCTAGCTAGTACCTCACGCATGCGCACAGCCATATCACACGGGCAGTGGCAGCTATGAATAGCTGTTTCGCCCTTATTGGGGTTCATTAGCATGGCATAGCTGTCGGGTCAATCAAACAATAAACTTGCAATCCACACATTCATGTGACTTTTGAGGAAACGGCTAAGTGACTTTAAGGGAAAATAATTCGCAAACAGTCCACGAGAGAAACAAATCTTACATCGAGCTAATAGTATTATATGTACACCCAAAAAATAGCAATCATCTTCTATCACAGTCAAGAGCCATAATGGCTTTTCATCGCAATAGATTAGGCCTGGACTCCGGACAAATTCTTTCAAAACAAAATAACCAAATCGCCCACCTACACCACCTTTAATTTATTAGGTTAATTGGACACCACCGAAATTTGATTTTATGCTATAAAGGTCGGTTAGAGGACACAATAGTTCTCGGTGGCAGCCAATTTACATGTCTTTCATTTATAGATTGCATTTCTTTGTATAAAAGGAAGGCCAAAATAACATCAAGCCGAATTTTTTTGTTTTTGGCGAGTTTACTTTACAAAATCTGTTGGCGTGTAAACCAGCCTTTTATAGCGGAACCCCACGCGCGCGTGAGCGGAGTCCCATAGCTTACAGGTGACTAGTCTTCAAATGATCACAGGCTCAAGTCCAATTTTTTCAAATGCATAGAAAATAAGTTGTGTCTACGAGCGGCACTGGCTTTTAGGAGCTGCATCTCGACTGGTAAGCCTGACTAATTATTTTATTTGATGTTTGTTGTTATTTAGTTGTCATTTGTTTTGTCATGAAGTCGAGCGTAGTTTATGCTGCTATGCACGTTTGTAAGAATTGAGACAATGACCACCAAGTATATATCAGGTTTGGCAAGCTTACACGAAATAATTGTTTTATAACATTAACAACGCGATCAATGCAACAATAACTTAAAATTTTTATCGTAGGGCGCGCTCAAAGCAGTACGTGTCAATGTCTACGTCACTATATTTTTTTACTTCATAGTTATGTTGTTGTACAGAAACTGAGAGAACGTTTACTCAAGTCGCTTAAGATAACATTAAAAAAGATTGTAAAATCCATTTTGAGGTGCCGGAAAACTATTAATTCACCGAAAAATTCTTTTTGAAAGAAGCAACTTTGCAAAGAATGAATTCCAAACGCCATAGCCCGCTCAGCTCGCGCAGATGACAACAACAACAATACTCACCTCTTTCCCCTGCTATCGGTTAATAAATTTAAAAGTTTTTCTCTTAAATTTACGTTATAAAACACGTGGTTAACGCTTCATTGTGCACTGTTGAGTTATGGATTCACTTGGAAGACGTCTTGGAAGGATTGCTAAGTTCACAAGAACTCGAGGTTAATCCTCCTGGGGCGAGCTCGGCGAATTCATGTGCTCAGGTCACATTTCTCGGCTGCCATTTTGTTTTCTCGTCGCACGCTTTATCGGCAGAATCGGCAGTAGAAAGCGTGGACGAAGGAACGAAAGGAAGAGTGAGCGAATTACTAAGCGAAGCGTCAAGGCTTCTGTTTTCCAGCACCTCTTCTAAAGCTGCTTTAAATTCCACTCGTCCAGCTGCGATACCGCAGGCGACAATCAACGAAACTCTCAAGCGTGCTCAGGGGTGCAGAAGTTCATTCACCGGTCTCTGTAGAAGAATAGCGACCTTAAAATCCAGGACGGGAGAGAGGACGACGGCGCGCCAAACGACGGTAAGGACTGGGCCTAGGTCCCCGTCTCATGCGATGGATAAATAGCTTAAGATTGTTGCCGACGGGGACGCCATTTTGCTTCCAGAATATTTTGGCCATTTTGGTTTATTCTACAGCATGTTAAACATTTCATATCGTGGATTAGGAAGCGTTTTTTTCTTACATCTTGGGTATTGGGGGCTTCAAAACATGACGTAAGTTTTAAGCTTATATGGCAGCTTAATTCGTCACCTAGCTGATGTCGTAGTAAAAAATTTTTCTTTTCCTCTAACTCTGTTGCTTGATTTGTTCAGCTTGTTATCTTATGTTTTGTGTGTAAAAATACGCGTTAAAATGAGCTTTAAGCATGCAAGAGATGCCTTGGTTCTATGTCATGACAACGGAGTGATAGGCGACGAGGAATTTTGCTTGCTATACATAGGCGTACGGGCTGGGGGGGGCGCGGGGGGAGCAGCCCCCCCATAGTTTGGGCAACTCAGATGTTTTGGTCAACGAGAGGAAATTTGGGCAAAGCCAGTTTTTAAAGACGTCTCCATGTTCATTTAATTATTTTAAAGACATGAATATTAACCTGAAGTAGGCATAATAATCCAGTTACATTACAGTGGTTGCTTAGCATGTGATGAGTAATTTATATATTTGCAGTTTTTTTTTTGTTGGGCACTATACTGCACTGCACTAGCTGGAATGGGCTATTTCCAGTAGAGAATTGATTAAAATAAACTTTCGCATAACTTTCTAGAATCATCTCCACTCGAAAAACAGTGTATGGCAGATACCATTTAGCAATGGGTATTGCCTGCATAGCAAGCGTTTCCGCTCGAGTTCGACTGAGAACGCTTCAATGGGTATGAAAATGAAGAAGTGGCTGACTAATTCTCAGTTTGAATTACGAGAAGAATCTTAATTCTTTTAAAAAATCCATCGAGCGGTTTAAAATTATTCGCTGATTTGTTAAAGAAGACCGAAATGTTTACAAAACCACTAACAAGAGTGTCTCGATACATACTAATCAAATCCGTCTTTCGATTCTAGCAATCAAGCAGAGCTATCTCCACGATCTTTCACACATGTCTTTAAAAAGATTAAAACTACTATGAGGTGAAATTGCAGGACAAAAGCGCTTCGTTTTCTACAGATAACGGCCAAAAATCAAGATTTTCCTTTTCTTACCGTATTTCTAATAATAAAAACTTCATTGCAAAATATCTCGATAACGCTCTTAAGGTTTTGCTTAAACTTCACGAACATCGAGGCGACCGTATTGGAGAAAAAAGCTCCTGTGAACGATTTTGTAAGGTTCCCGTGCCGAGAATCATTGCTGAAGTAAGATAGGTAATGGAGTCATTTCATTGCTATGACAACTCCGATGTCATTGCAACCCTGATAATACCAAATTTTCATCTTAATACCACTGTGGTCGCAATTTTTCCAAATGTTTGTTTATGGCGACGCAGTTTATGCTCAGACTTGGTATTGACCCTGAAAAACTGTATCGAGCCACCTTCATTTGCCAGGACGGCCTATGTTGTTGCAATATGGCCCTCATTTCTTTTCGACTCTTTCGTAAAAATTTGGGCAACTTAGGAGATTTTTTTTGGCAAATGGTTTACCGCCCCCCGTGGCAAAAAATTTCCCGTACGCCTATGTTGCTATACGATGCAAATCGACCGAAAAATCCCGAATTTCCGTACGAAGAAGAAATTTGATCTTGAAGATATGGAGGACGATGAATGTAAAGCGGAATTTCGCTTCCATAAAGAAGACATCCCGGTGCTGGCAGAAGTCCTTTGTTTACCCGAAACTTTCACCTGCAACCAGGGATCCGTGACTAATGGCATTGAAGGGCTATGCATTATGCTGAAAAGATTTAGCTACCCCTGCAGGTACTCAGATTTAATTCCCCGTTTTGGTCACGCTGTTCCTGTGATGAGCATGATCTGTAACACAGTAGTTGACTTCGTTTACAACCTCCATGGCCATAGAATAACCGAGTACAATCACAACCTTCTTGATTCGGCTAGCCTTCAAGTCTATGCAGATGCAGTTTTTGCAAAAGGTGCCGCCCTGGATAATTGTTTTGGTTTTGTGGATGGCACGGTCAGGCCCATTTGTCGCCCTGGGGAAATGCAAAGAGCTGTATACAATGGACACAAACGT
>CALNXI010001596.1:42528-69940 GCA_942486025.1 Porites evermanni | reverse complement strand
TGAAGTAGAAATTCAACAGATTAATTCGATCAGACGCAAAGCCAAAGCCTTGCAAATAGATATGGACGGGCTGATTCGGGAAATTTCGGAGCTTAGTCAAAGTACCAGTAACAAAGTGAAAGTAAAGCTGAGAATTGAAAGACTTACCGTGCATAGAGAGAAATATCTTCAGCTGAGAAATGAAATAGTCGCGCTGATCGCGGAGGATATGATAGAAGAAGAACTTCGCAAATGGGGAGACCTTTTACGTGTGGTGGATAAAGCTATCGATGTTGCTCATGAATACCTCCAAAAGGATTCCAAAGTGGAAGATCATCAGTCTTCAAAAGAAAATACACATACTGACAGTCGTCAATCTTCAAGTCTTAAATTGCCCAGGATTGAACTGCCAAAGTTTAATGGGGATGTGTTGAAATTTCAAAACTTCTGGGACCAGTTTGAAGCCGCAGTGCATAACAATGATGACTTACCCAAGGTACAGAAGTTTACTTACCTACGCTCAGTGCTTACTGGTAATGCTTTGCAAACAATAGAAGGATTTGAAGTAACTGGAGCAAATTATCAAGCAGCGGTCAATTGCCTCCAACACAGGTATGGAAGAAAACGTATGATAATCTCATCCCTTGTGAAATCTGTCATCCAGATGGATGCTAAGTCGGCCGTAAGCGCATCCGCCCTAAGAGATCTTTATGACACATTTATGAATAGAACCAGAGCCTTAGAAGCGCTTGGTGAAGATCCACCGAGTCATGGTTGTATTTTGTTACCCATCTTTGAGACCAAGTTGCCACCTCGGTTACTAGAAAAATGGGAGTTAGAGCTTGCAGACACTCAAGAGGATAAAATAGATCTTGAGTTGTTTTTCAAGCTTCTGAACCGCCAAGTTGTATCCAAAGAAGCGGGGGAGAGAGGTTGTAACGTGAACAATACCCAAAGCAATCGCAGTTCTGATAAGGGTAGAGATAACAGGAGAAAGCCTTCATTTCCTCGAATGGGTGGTTAGGATGGAGCGTATACAGCCTCTGCATTACTTGGTGAGGCACGCGAGCTAACTGGCCCAAGCTACAATTTCTGTAAGGCAGGTCACGAGTCGCCAAATTGCCCAGTTTTCAATGACAAGTCGCTAAATGACAGGTGGAAGCTAGTTCAAGAGAATAAACTGTGTTTCAATTGTTTAAAGCCCAGCAACCACAAGCACTTTTCCAAGATTTGTCGCCAGCCTAAGTATTCTGTGACAAAATGTGGCCGCCGTCATCACAAATTGTTACATGGTCAGCAGTTACTGGCTACACCCCAACAGCCTTCCAACATCAGTTTTAAGTGGGTTAGCTTCAGCTAAACCTGCATTGCCCTTGAAGGAAACACTGCTACAGACAGCGTTGGCGAGGTTAACTGTCAATGGTCAAGAAATGACAGTCCGTGTTTTGCTAGACTTTGTGAGTCAACGTTCATATGTGCGCAAGAACGTTGTGGAGTCCCTTGGCTTGCAAGGTCCCTCAGAGTTATTAAGTGTTACAATGCTCGGTGGAACAACTAGTGAAACGAAGAAATCGCAGAGAGTTAAATTTGCACTTTCGCCAATGCAAGGAGATTCCAAGGTGGAGATGGAGGCCCTTGCTATTCCCAAGATTTGTAACCCCCTAGGGCCAGTGCAGTTAGACTTTCGTAAGAACTCTCATCTTCAAGGTTTAACTCTCGCAGATTCCTACCCTCGCGATTCCGTCCAAGTAGACGTCCTTATTGGTGCAGACTTTTACTACTCGTTCGTAACTGGGTTGTACAAGAAAGGTAGTTCATCTGAGTCACTTGTTGCTGTTGAATCTCATCTCGGGTGGATTCTTACCGGACAAGTAAACCGTTACTCAAGGTATACCACATCCATGCTTACCGTTGTAGAAAACAGTGGACTCACTAAAAGCTTGAAAAGATTCTGGGAACTGGAATCTATTGGCATCGCTGAGACTGAAAACACTGTTGTTTCCCGGGAGGAGGAAGTTGCTGTTGCTGACTTCAATAGAGGATTGAAATTTGACGGAAAGAACTATGAAGTACGACTACCGTGGAAACGTGACCCTCCTAAACTGGAAAGTAACTACATGCAAGCTGTTAGACGTCTGGAAAGCATCGAAAGAAGGTTAAGACATAACCCTGTGAAAGCTAAAGCTTACAATTCTGCAATCAATGAATATGTAGAGAAAGGATTTGCAGAGGTAGTGCCTAACGAGAATGATGAAGATAGAACTGTACGCTACCTGCCGCATCATGCTGTGTTCCGTGATGACAAAACGACGACTAAGTGCAGAATCGTGTTTGATGCTTCCGCGCGAGAAGGAGATGGTGTTTCTCTCAACGATTGTGTCCTTCCCGGTCCTGCTTTACAGCCCAACCTTGCATCTGTACTCATTCGATTTCGAACAAACAGAATTGGTCTCATAGCAGATATTGAAAAGATGTTTCTTCAGGTCAAGCTAGCGCCAGAGGATCGAGACGTTCACCGCTACCTGTGGAGAGATTTACAGTCTAACGAAACACCCAAAGTTTATAGAATGCAAAGACTGACATTTGGTGTGAACTCAAGTCCATTCCTTGCTATTTCGACGGTCCATGCTCATGCAAAAAAATACGCAGAACTGTTCCCAAATGCAGTCCAAGAAATTCTACAAAACATGTATGTGGATGACGTCCTAACAGGAGCCGATACGGTGGACTCGACTGTGAAACTTCAACGAGACATGTCAGAGATCATGTGTAAAGCGGCGTTTAACTTGACAAAGTGGGCAAGTAACTCACAGCTCGTAATGGATGCTATTGCCCCAGCCAAAAGAGCCTCATCGTCACTGGTGGAGTTTGAGTCGAGTGAACCCCTTAAAGCGCTTGGAGTCTCATGGGATTTGACCTCTGACCACTTCCGATTTCTTGCACCGGGTGGAATTGTCTTATCTCCGGATCCAATGACAAAGAGAAGCCTGCTTAGTCTAGCGTCGAAAATATTTGACCCTTTAGGGTTGATATCTCCTTTCACTGTCAGAGCCAAAATCCTCTTCCAAGAACTGTGGTTAAAAGGATTATTGTGGGATGACCCTTTGGACAGTGAAATTAAAGCAAAGTGGCTACATTGGAAGTCAGAGTTGTTGCAACTGAAAGGTGTGACCATACCCCGATGCTTCGGAAATGGCATCACGCAAGAGTCTAAGATAGAGCTACATGGTTTTGGAGATGCCTCTCCTAAAGCGTACGGAGCAGCAGTTTACATCAGAATAGCAGACAAGCAAGGTCATGTATCCTCGCAGCTGGTAATATCAAAGTCCCGAGTTGCACCTATCAAGAAAGTGTCACTACCCAGACTGGACCTTTTAGCAGCAGTTGTAAATGCCAGGTTGTTGAAGTTTGTTGTAGACACTTTGCCTATGGAAGTGAGTAGTGTTGTGTGTTGGACTGATAGTATGGTGGCACTGCATTGGGTAAAAGGTCAGAGTTCTCGTTGGAAACCATTCGTGGCGAATCGAGTGGCAGAAATACAGTCTACGTGGGATCCTGAGTGTTGGAGGTACTGTGCTAGTAAGGAGAATCCTGCAGATTTGTTGACGCGTGGGTTGAGCTGTAATGATATGATTGCCAATACCTTATGGTGGAATGGACCTCGGTGGCTGTCTTCGGGTGACAAACCTTTATCCGTTCAGCCCCAAGGTGGAACTGTTCCCTCTGAAGTATGCGAAGAGGAAAGGAAAATTGCTCATGGCTGTACAGCAGTCGTTAGAGAGCCGTTAATTGATATGTCGCGCTACGGGACATGGTTAAAGTTAATTCGAGTAACCGCTTATGTACTGAGAGCAGTCAAGTTGTTCAAGACTAAATGTAAGTCTTCTGAAAGTGAACTGTCGGCAGAGGAAGTGAAGAAGGCAGAGATTAAGTGTTGTAAGTGGGTACAGGAAGAAGTCTATAAAGAAGATTACCAGTTGCTGAAGTCCGGACAAACACTTCCCAAGAACAGTCGCCTTCTCAAACTAGACCCGTATTATGACAGAGAGGATCAGGTTATAAGAGTTGGTGGCCGCCTGCAGTTTGCTGATCTACTTGACCAGACCAAGCATCAAGTAATATTGCCTCACGGACATCCCGAAGTCGCAAAGATGGTACTAGACCTACACAAGATCATGTTACATGCGAGCCCAGAAAGCATACTGTCAACCTTAAGACAGAAAATTTGGCTGCACCAAGGGAGACGAGAAGTCAAACGTGTTATCAGAAGATGCGTAGCTTGCCAAAAACAGCGAGTTGGACCTTGCGCGCAGAAAATGGGCCCATTGCCGGAAGAGAGAGTTTCATGTTCACCAGCTTTCACACATGTTGGAACTGATTTCGCAGGACCTCTCTATGTAAAAGAAGGTTCAACCATACAGAAAGTGTACGTTTGTCTATTCACATGCGCATCATCTCGTATATGACTCACTTGGAACTAATACACAGCCTTACCACTGATGAGTTCCTACAAGCCTTTAGTCGCATGACAAGCCGCAGAGGTCTTTGCCATACAGTGTGGTCCGACAACGCAAAAACCTGCAAGCAAGGAAATCCAGAAATTGTATTATCCTAGTACTCAAAGTCGAACGGTGTGGGGTACATTGGATCGAAATCGAATTAATTCTGAGCTCTCGTTGAAATGGATTACGTGGAAATTCATCACCGAACGTTCACCATGGCGAGGCGGATGGTGGGAACGATTTTTCAGAGCAGTCAAAGAATCATTGCGTAAAGTGCTTGGAAAGGCACTTCCACCTTTTCTGAGTTGAACACATTATTAATTCGAATTGAAGGCATTATCAAATCGCGATCATTAACGGCAGTGAGCGACGATTGCAGAGACCCTTTGCCGGTTACACCTGCTCATCTTGCGATTGGTAGACCAATTAACCAGTTACCTGAGAGTAAAGAAGAAAGCTTGGAGGAGACTAGTATATTATGGAGGAGTCTTGTATATTATGGGGTGAAATAAAGTGTTGTTGTTGTTGTTGTTGTTGTTGCTGTTGTTGTTGTTGTAAAGAACTGTCGAAAGGTATCTTTACCTACAGAGACTACTTAACCACTATTGGAAACGTTGGCAACGAGAATATCTGCACCTGCTGTCCGTGAGAAGTAAATGGCAAGACGAAAACCCCTCCATTCGAGAAGGTGATATCGTATTGGTCTCTGATGATAATGTATCGCGTACCAAGTGGCCAATGGCCAGGGTGGAAAAGGTTCATCCTGGTAAGGACGGACTCGTGCGAACGGCTACTGTGAAAGCACAGAAAGGTGTAATCAACAGGCATGTTCAACACTTACACAGATTGGAAATTGATGCAGCAGCCCCACAAGTTACCCGTGAAGCTGATGTTCCTGTTGATGGTGGGGAGAAGCTGCGAGCGAACTCTGTTAATGTTAAAAGTGTACCTATTTGTAAGCCTAAGAAGAGAGTTGTCCTCCCCGAAGGAGGACAAGGTGGGGAGAATTTTACGGCCCATCGTCGTACTCGTAGTCTGGTCATTAAAAGCCCCGTGAGACTGGACCTGTGAGAGTAGAATAAATTATGTAGATAACACGTCACGTGACTTCCTACTAGTCGCTCGTAGATTTGTTGTAAGTCGGGTTCCCGGGCAGTACATCAACCTGTTGTAAATCGGTGTATTGTAAATCGAGCGGATTAAAGTTGTGTTCAAGCGTTCAAGTTTGTATTCCATCGCTTCCTTAACAGTGATTACAAGGTGATTGCCCAAATTACAGGAACTGCAGTGTTGCCGGACGAGAAATGCCTCTCAAGTAAGATTGAAGTATACTTGCTTTTATCCATGTTCAGTGAGAATTGTTTCTGGTCTGATCTTTAGGATTTCTACTGAGACCGTGCGCAGCGACGGGGAGAAAATCTAATGTAAGCCTTGGCGACCTAATATACGATGTTACCCTTTCACTCAGGGTCACTCTGGCGTGTTTCGCTATTTGGTAGTTTTTATTTTACGGTTTGTAAAAACAGGTACACCCACTACCTTATCATTCCCCAATATTCCGTCCGATCCAGCGCCATAAAAAGAGCTACACTCGACGGTTCTTTGTTCAAATTTTCTGTCGAACAATTCGGGAATCCTTCGAATGCTTCCAAGTAGCGAAAGTCTCCTATTAGATCTTTCTTTTCTCGAAATTTTTAATCGAGGTTCTTTATCGCAGTAAAACAACTGTTCTTAGCTTTAGCATATTAACTTTCTGGTGTAATCTTGCCCTTAATATCGTTTCAACTATGCTCAATGACCTTTGCTTTACCTTCTATTTTGCAAGCCATTTTCAATCCGGAATTTAAAAAGTCTGGGAAAATCCGGTAGTGCCAGGCTCCCGCGCGGCATGAAATTAGGCAATGGTATACTGTTACAGGAAGAATATGTTGACGAAAACATCATACGAAAAGCAATGAAGGAATCGTTAACGGTCAAATTTCCTTTAATTGGAATTAATGATTTTGAATTTGTAAAAGTCCGCCATGAGGAAGTATCTACTCTTCAGCTGCGGACAGGAACTGAGTATAACTAATCAGTAATTAAAAAGATGGCAGGTCAGGGGCTTCTTTATCTACAAGTAAAGCAAGTGTTCGATTTTATCTACAATGCAGCTGCAGAGGCAGAAACGATGAAGACATATGGAAATTGGAATTTGACAGCTCGGATACTGCAAGCTAGGCAAGTGTTACAGAGGGTACCACCAGCATGACGGATCCAGTGATCCAGAGTTCCACAACAGAAAGTGAGTCTTCTTTTGTTCCAGAAACAGAGGGAAAAATGAAGGTACCTGTGAAATCCTCTCAGACGCTGATCAGTTGGCAGGGGAGATCCACAAGCAAGGGCTGAGTGATTCTGTAGATATTTTACGTTTCTTGCAAAAAAAAAGCTTGTCCAAGGTCGTGATTTAGATGTAACAAGTGAGTCTGAATTAAAGGAAGGAGACACCAACTACCGGCATATTTGCATAGACTGACATGACATTTTAAGAACAACATTCTCAGAGCTGGCGCCAGTTGTTCAAAAGGTGGATAACGTAATCCACCGGATAAGTCTCTATCCAGTGGATAGTGCAATTGTTTTCCCCAATACTTATCCACTGGATAGTGATTTTTCCGATAGATAGCGTTTGGACAGCTGACGCCTGGCATCTATTGCAAATTTCCATCTTATTTTTGAGGTGGACTTTATGGGCGAGAAAGCCAAGGATCTAGGTGGGCCTCGCAAAGAATGGATCCGTCTCATGAATTTGTCAATCAAGGAGAAGTATTCTGACCATGGCCTTAGACAATATCTGGCTGATGATTACTGTTATATGGGCATCGCACTTCTACAGAATGGACAGCTGCCAACTTTCTTCATGTTTCTTGCTGCTTAATCTCATTGAAGAGTTAGTGAAATCAACAAGTGAATGTTGCCTTCTTTAATTTTTCCAACTTAAAACATTTACAAGAACAGCATAAATTAAAATAGATCAGGCGAAAAAACTACTTAGAACAGCAAAAGGAGCTAAACGAGCTGAGTATTTACAATTATTAAATTACATTTTATAGGGTTGCATCTCACGAGAGAAAGAGAGGAAAAATATCATAAATTTAGGAGGAAAAAAGTGATAGAAATTAATCAATTGATTAATTTAATTAAGATAAAATAGAACATCATAAAATAAAAAACAAACAAACAAAAACAAAAACGGTACCAGCGAATTGTAAAGTTTACATTAATAAGGGTAAGTTATTCCATACTGGCCAGCATCAGCATTAAGTTGATAATATATCTGCCTTCATCGTTTGCTTAAATAAATTCAAAGAACTGCTTTTTAAATTTTCATCCAGATTATTCCAGACAGAAGGACCAGAGAAGTGTATATTAAATTTACCGTAATTAGTTCTGACCTGATCAATGTAATAAGTTCACTTTGATGCTAATAAGACCTAAGTATTTGACATATGACAATTGCTCTGCGGCCGGGTCTGAAATTTTTGGACTGATAGATTGAGGTTTCCTCGGAAGAGGGCAAAAGACTACAAGATTTGTTTTATCTATATTTAAAGACAGCCTATTTAACTGGAACCACTGGTTCACTTTATCTAATTCTTCATTTAATTTCAACTTAAGGGAAAGTAAATCCTTATCTTGTAAAAAAATGTTGGTATCAATTGCAAAAAGGTGGAAATCAAGTACACCGGAGCATTTATAGAGATCATCTACCTATATCAAAAACAACAAAGGCCCTAACATGGAGCCATGTGGCACTTACACATAGAATTTGTTTTGAATC
Source organism: Porites evermanni (assembly GCA_942486025.1). NCBI lineage: Eukaryota > Metazoa > Cnidaria > Anthozoa > Scleractinia > Poritidae > Porites > Porites evermanni. Next base: position 61,639 of record CALNXI010001596.1, on the reverse strand, counting down.
AGAGTCTATGGTGCCTAGAGAGACAAATTGACTCCTATTAGATAAATACAAATAGAACCATTTGTATGTAATGCCCCTGATACCGTAGTATTTTAATTTGTCAAGCAAGATGTGTTGGTCAACAATATCAAAAGCTTTACATAAATCAATAAAAATACCACAGGAATAATTCCTACTAACGATAGCTTTTTGGATTTTATCCACTATAAGAATCAGAGCATGAACTGTAGAATGATTGGAACGAAAACCAAGTTGTTGATCAAAGAAGATAGATGATTGTTCAAAGTACTTAATTAGTCTATTATACATTAGTCTTTCAAGAATCTTATTGAAATATAGATAATAGTGAGATTGAACGATAATTACAAGAGGTGAGCCTTTTCTTATAAACTGGAATATCCTTTGCCACTTTAAAATGATCCGGAACGACCCCTGATGTAAAGGAGCAATTAAAAATTATTGCAAGAGGGTAAGAAATATAGTTTTTTAACACTTTCAAGAAGACTACTGGGATACTTATCCAGCAGCGAAGTTGTCTTAACGATATCTTTCAATAGCTTCAACAGATCACAATCCATCTTTTTTCTTTAGATTAGGATGAAACCATAACAGAAAAAAGCCAAAAAGAAGAAAACGAACAGGAAAAGAAAAGCAAAAACTACAAAAATTACAGAAATTAGCGGAGCCGCCGAAGGGCCGCCATAACCGGCTAAGTACGTGGTGTAAGCATCATATAGCGGTTTGACGTTATTAACTAGAAGCAATGTATATATACAGCCCAATAGCCCTACAAAGCCCTAAACAGCCCTACATAACCATACATAACCCTACATAGCCGTACATAACCCTACATAGCCATACATAGCCATACATAGCCCTTCATAACCATACATAGCCCTACATAGCCATACAGTCTGGTAACGGCTCTAAGAATATTGTCTGATGGGGTCAAAGAACATGGGAGAAACACAAATTCAGTCGACCTAAATGACGAACAACAAGCCTCCAAGTCATGGGAAACGGTGCAGCCAAAGAAGAAGAAGAATCCTGCTGGGCACAAAGGTGTTGCCTCTGGTTACAACATCACAAGCCAGAGTAAACAGGATCAAAACAAACCTCCAGATGTGGTTGTCATCGGTGATTCCATTACCAAAAAACATCACTGATAAAAAATTTTCAACAAGCCAAAATGTTGATGCTTTTTCTTTTTCTGGGGCCACCATTGGTGTCATGGTTGATTTTGCAAAACCGGTTATCAAGCGGAAACCGAAGAAAATTATTCTACATGTCGGCACCAACAATTTGAAGATGGACCAACCACAGAAAATAAAAAACAAAGTGGATGGTTTAGTGGATAGTATCAAAGCGGAGTATCCATCCATCGACGTCGCGATTTCTTCAGCCATCTTCAGGTGTGATGATCAGTCTCTTAATTCCAAGGTTGATGAGGTAAATCGCCGTCTCTCTTCTTTTTGTCCGTGTAAGACGTGTAATCGACGACCTAATGATCACTGTTCTGCTAAGCCGATGTCATTTGAGAAGACTACTTCTGAAACTAGAGGTTTCAAAATTGCCTTGCTCAACGTAAACAGCCTTACTAAACACATAGATGAATTAAAAGTCTTTATGGCAAATAAGACCCTAGATGTTTTGGCTATTAATGAATCAAAATTGGATCTGGTAGATAGGATCGACTGGTTAATCTAGAAGGTTATAATATTGTTCGCAGGGATAGAAACAAACACGGTGGTGGAGTTTGTTTTTACCTGCGAAAAACAATAACATTTTCTAGGCAATATCAACTTGAAAATGATGATCTTGAATTAATTGCATTAGAAATTCAGAAACCAAGTTCATGTCCATTTCTTATTGCTACCTGGTACCGGCCACCGAACACACCTTTGGATTATTTTTAAAAATTCGAAATGTCTTTGGAGGCAGATGCAGGTATTCAGAAATTTACATACTTGGAAATTTAAACTGTAATATTCTTTCTAATCCCCCAGAGGTTCACACTATCCATTTATTGGACTTGATGGTTGATTATCAATTAGCCCAATTAATCAAAGAACCTACAACAGTTAATGCCAAATCGCCAACTGTTATTGATGTATTTATTACGAACAAGGAAGACAATATTTCTCATTCGGGAGTATACACACTTTACATTAGCGACCACAATTAATTTATGCTGTTAGAAAAATTGGTTTACCCAGGGGACAACCAAAGTTTATTCAATCGAGGAATTTTAAACATGTCAATGAGGAAAATTTCTTAACAGATCTGAAAAATGCCTCATGGCCTGTGATTAAAAGCGGTATGGAAATGAATAGTGCGTGCAATGCATGGAAAAATATATTTTTGAATATAGTTGATAAGCATGCTCCGAGAAGAGTCATGCGAGTCAGAAATAAGCCCGCTCCTTGGTTAAATTCTCAGTTAAAAGACGAAATGTATGAACGTGACTGGCTAAAGAAAAAAGTTTCAGAAACGCAGCGGCCAGATGTTTGGAAGGCATATAAAACTAAAAAATTAACGGCTAACAAAAAAAAAGACGGATTATTACAAACATCAAAAAGGATCCTCTGGTAACCTGAAAGCAACTTGGAAAATTCTTAACGACCTAATGGGTAGGAAATCAGACAGCACACAGATTAATGATTTAAAGACAGAAAATTCTGGGCCTTTATCAGATCCCGGGAAAATCGCTGAATGGTTGAATATTCACTTTACAAATGTTGGTCCGAAACTTGCATCTGAAATCCCTACGGTGGATTCTGAAGTAAATCCAGTTGATTCTTGACAGCGTGTTAATTCTTCGTTTGAACTGAAAGAAGTCACAATCTCTGACGTGTTTAAAAAACTGCAGGAAGTAAATGTTGCAAAGGCGACTGGTCATGATAACATCCCAAAAAACATTTTTAAAATAGCGGCTCCAGTTATTTTTATATCGTTAGCTGACCTTTTCAACCTCTCGATTACTACAAATACTTTTCCAAATGATTGGAAAGTTGCAAAGGTCTTTCCGCTATTCAAATCAGGTGAACGTAATGATAAATCACCACCCTTATACACTGGGGAAATTTGTGAGTCATTGTCAACAACAACAATCCTTTTCGATTAGCAACTATGGCCAGAGTTTTTGAACGATTAGTTTATGAGCAGATGTACACCTATTTTATGGAAAATAACTTTATTCAGCCTCGTCAATCTGGGTTTAGATCTCTTCATTCAACTGTAACTGCGCTTCTAGATATGACAAATCAATGGTGTCTTAATATTGATAGAGGTATGGTCAGTGGTGTTATTTTCCTTGATCTTAAGAAGGCATTTGACACCGATGACCATGCTATCTTGTTGAAAAAACTGTTTGACTATGGGTGCAGGGTCAAACCGTTTCTTGGTTCAAGTCTTACCTAAAAGACAGACAGAAATTTTGCGTGGTAAACGGATTGTCGTCTGTAAAAAATCGTATCGTATGTCGCGTTCCACAGGGTTCTTTATTAGGCCCACTCTTGTTTCTTATTTACATTAATGACTTACCAAATTGCTTAGATCATAGTATAGGAAGGTCATTTGCTGATGATACAAATTTAACGTTCTCTGCCGTGGATTTATCAATGAGCAACGACCTTAACAGAATTTTTAATTGGCTCAGCTCAAATAAACTCACATTGAATATTCTAAAAACAGATTTTATGGTGATAGGTTCTCGGCAGAGAATTGCAACATTAGCTGGAAATATTTCATTAAGTGTGAATGGTTTAACGTTACAACAGGTGGAAATTACAAAGTGTCTTGGTCTCATTATCGACCAATTTCTTACTTGGAGAAATCATTTACAAAGTGTCAGACAAAAGGTGGGGTGTGGCATTAGAATTCTTAAGAGGATTAGGACTTTTGTTGGTTTGGAGCACCTCATAAACGTATACAGGTCAATAGTTGAGCCATATTTTACTTATTGTTGTATTGCTTGGGATAGTATTGGCGAAACGTTGGTAGACAGTCTTCAAAAGTTGCAAAATAGGGCCGTTCGTGTTATTACAGGTGCTTTATACTCGAAACATTCAGCTGATATTCGGCATGAACTTGGGTGGCTCTCACTTAGTGAAATGAGACAACATCATATGGCATTAATGATGTTTAAAGTAAATCATGGCCTCTGTCCCTCTTATTTGTCTGACATGTTTGACGTTAACACAAGCCGGCTCGGTTATGACCTTCGCTGTTCTGGAATGAATTTAATAGTGTCAAAAGCAAGAACAAACTAACTTAGGAATAGTTTTGCTTCTGCAGGCTCTAAGCTCTGCAATTCTCTTCCTTCCAGTTTAAAGGAAGAGACTTCTTTAAAACAATTTAAGGCTAAGATCAGGTCGTATTTACTATCTACACAAGGCTCATAATTTAGGTTTTTTATCATTAGGTTTAACATTGAGTACGATCTTTCTTAGTTTAGTTTTTAGATATATATCTATATCTTTATGTAAGTTAAATAACGCACGGCTTTTAGGTAGAACAGATGCTTTATGTAAAGTTATTTGATAAAATTACCGTGAGTAAATAAAGTTTTCACTCACTCACTCACTCACTCACATAGCCATACATAACCCTACATAGCCACACATAGCGCAACATAGCCATACATAGCCATACATAGCCATGTCATACATAGCCCTACACAGCCCTACGTAGCCATACATAGCCATACATAGCCCTACATAGCCACACATAGCCCTATATAGCCATACATAGCCATACACAGCCCTACATAACCATACCCACTTGTTTCTGAACCACTCACCCATATCATAAACTTGTCAATCCAGCATGGTATTGTTCCCGATTAAATTAAAATCGCTCGCGTAATACCTATTTTTAAATCTGATGATCAGTCGCTTTTCACCAACTACCGACCTATCTCGGTACTTTCCAGCGTTTCAAAATTCTTTGAAAGAGTTATCTACAATCGTTTAATGCAATATCTGATGAATTTCAACATCCTCTGTAGCAACCAATACGGCTTCAAGAAAAATCACTGTACTGCACTCGCGCTAATCGACTTGCATGATAAGATCTCCAGGAGAAAATGTAAGGAGTCACAGGCCCCACATTTATACCGGCGTGAAACCTTGTGTAAACCTTTTATATTTTTGTTCTAAAGAGCATGTCCTTTAGGGATTTTCCTTTCTTGTAGGAAATGATAGGTGGTTCTTTGAAAATTTGGCGAAGTAACGGTTGGTTTTGCATAAGATTCCAGTTTTTCTTTAAAACTTCTTTTAAAGTAGACACTGAGGGCTGGTACTGTGTCACGAAAGGCAATATTTCTTTTTCCTCTTTGTTGTTGTGTTTCAGGAGTGCAGACTCCCTCTCTGTGAACTTTTTATCTGATAGAAGGTTTTCTGTCATAGTTTGTGATTAGCCTCTGTCAATCAAGCTAAGGCTGAGGGATTTTAGAGTGAAAAAAAAATGTTACAACACGTAATTTTTTAAGTGCAGATTTTCTGAAGTATTGAAAATTTGGTCAACACAGCAAAATAACAAGTGTATGTTTGCCACTGTCAAGAACGCAAGCTCATATAGGAACATTAACCAAAACACACGAAATAAAAACAGCGACAACTTTATTTACAAAACAGATGTTCAAATCTCAGGTCAAGGTAAAACGTTATTCACATACTATAATATTTCTAATCACTGGTAAATATATGGAAATTTCCAAAGACAGGTCTCTATAAAACTGTACTCGATTTGTTAGAGTGATTTGACCTTAACACTAGTAAATCTATGGAAATTTCCAAAGACGGGTCGCTGGATAAAACTTTACCGTATTTATTAAAATTGACCTTAACACTCTGGCAAATCTATGGAAATTTCCAAAGACAGGTCTAGCTAAAACTGTACTTGATTTATTACATTTGACCTTAACACTGGTAAATCTATAGAAATTTCCAAAGACGTGTCGCTGGATAAAACTTTACTCTATTTATTAAAATTGACCTTAACACTCTGGTAAATCTATGGAAATTTCCAAAGACAAGTCTGGATAAAACTGTACTCGAATGATTACATTTAACCTTAACGCTGGCAAATCTATGGAAATTTCCAAAGAAAGGTCTGGCTAAAACGTACTTGATTTAATACATTTGACCTTAACACTGGTAAATCTATGGAAATTTCCAAAGACAGATCTCGATAAAACTGTAATTGATTTATTACATTTGACTTTAACACTGGTAAATCTATGGAAATTTCCAAAGACAGGTCTGGATAAAACTTTACTCGATTTATTACATTTGACCTTAACGCTGGCAAATCTAAAGAAATTTCCAAAGACAGGTCTGGATAAAACTTTACTCGATTTATTACATCTGACCTTAACACTGGTAAATCTATGGAAATTTCCAAAGACGGGTCGCTGGATAAAACTTTACTGTATTTATTAAAATTGACCTTAACACTCTGGTAAATCTATGGAAATTTCCAAAGACAGGTCTGGATAAAAAACTGTACTTGATTTATTACATTTGACCTTAACACTGGTAAATCTATGGAAATTTCCAAAGACGTGTCGCTGAATAAAACTTCACTCTATGCATTAAAATTGACCTCAACACAGGTTAATCTATGGAAATTTCTAATTTTTTTTTTAAAAAAGATGTTCAAATCTCAGGTCAAGGTAAAACGTTATTCACATACTATAATATTTCTATCGATTAAAATTGACCTTAACACTGGTAAATCTATGGAAATTACCAAAGACAGATCTGGATAAAACTCTATTCTATCGATTAAAATTGACCATTAACACTGATAAATCTATGGAAATTTCCCAGAAAGATCTGGATAAAACTCCACCTTACTCTTTTTATTAAAATTGACTTTAACAGTGGTAAATCTATGGACATGTCCAAAGGCAGGTCTAAATAAAACGTGAATGCGCATCTCTTAAATTTTACCCAACAACTTGAACTTCCAAAAACACAACCCTGATCTCATTTCTTTGATAACTCTTTTTACCTGCTTCTGAGATACTTTTAGTTTACCATCCTCATCCAGCTTGATACCAAAAAGGATGACACTTTCCTTTGTTAATCTCTGTTCCGTAGATGACCAGCAACGCAAATCGGTTCCGATTTGACTTAGAGCCACCCTTTAGCCTTCACCCTTTGTGATTTTTTCTTCCACCCGTGTTACACTATCTGAGGTTGGTCTTCTATATGCTTCATTGTACACCTAAATGCAAGAGAACAAAATAATATCTAATCTTTATAAAGGTTTTTTGAGAAAGACGAAGCAAAAATTGTCTCCGTTGAAATAAGAAACAGCCTTTGTCGCCCCAAAATAAATTTCCGACAAAAAAAAAACAAGCATCCTTTTGAACTCTCTATTACCTCTCGTATTGGAGCAACCTCGGACCATATCATCAACATTAGCTGGAACTCCTTCCGGCTTGTTGCCAGAAATCCCATGTGATCTCGGAGCCAGTTTCTTTGTTCTCTCAAGTTTGTCTTGTCTTGTAAGTACCGGCCATATAGTGCGCCGTTTGTTTCAAAATTATTTGTAAACGTATTGTTTGATGTGGTTGTGACATATCCAGTAAAATGTTCCTGTGATAGCATCAATCAACCATTGTTATTTTTCGCCTTGATATCATTTTACGGTTCGTGATGAAACATTTTCTACCTTGATACCTTTTTAATGCCGTGATGTGACATTCTCTACCTTGCCATCATTTTACTGCCGTGATGGAACATTTTCTACCTTGATATCTTTTTACTGCCGTGATGTTTTTTTTTTCTTTTGAATCTCAGTTTTCTCGTTTCGTTTGCTCTACCAAGTACGAACCTTTTTGTGGAATGGTATATGTAGACTGATTCAACAGTTTTTCACAATAAACGTATTAACAAGCAACATCGATAGTCAATCTTGTCTAGGTAAGGAAGTACGTCTGACCCCTAAAATTTCTTGCTTTTTTGCGGCTGAAAGTTAAACTTTTTGACCCTCTTTACGGTAATATATTATTCTTTACTTTCTGCCCCAGTATTCCCTGGTTCTTTAGATGGAGCGTCTCTGTTAGGAACATCACAAAAGGCCCTGCATGCCTTAATAACGTCATCATCTTCAAGGGTAACCAATTTCACACCGTCATCTGTAAAGGAGAGGTCATTACTTAAATTTATAACCGCCTCTGCTACAATATTCTTGGCCAACTTTCCGTTCTGCTCGCTGCGAATCTGTACCGTCGTTTCTTGTTCAAGGTATTTCGACCAAGCTCGTCTCGCCACCGAAACGGAATCCACTATCTGCGATTCCGTTCTCAAGAATAGTGGCCAGTTCGCTGACGGAATAGTCGGTGAAATTAAATTTATATTTTATCCTGGACTTAAGTCCAGGGTTTGAATTTAGAAAGTCCTTCATTTCTGCTGGGTACCCAGCAAAAATCATCACTGGATCACCTTTCTCCATTGCCGCCATCAGCTGGTTGATGGCGATACGCCCGTAGTCCGTTCCCGAGCTTCTGGGAGTAAGCCGGTACGCCTCGTCTACAAAGAGAACGCCTCGTTTTGCCTCCTCTATTTTGTTGGCGGTCTTTTCCTCAGTTGACCCCAGAAACTGACCAACGAGGTCCCCCCGTTGGACCTCTACCACTTTCCTCTTTTTAATTTTCCTTATACTGTACAGCAGTTCTGTGATATTAAAGACACTGGAAAAATTTTATTCAATTAATAAGTGAATTAATTTGAAACTCGTAGAACACCTTGGTCTGGAACTTTGTTCCAAAAAAACCGTACTTGAAAAAACAGCAGTTGGCGGACCCACAAATCATTAGAGAGTGCTTGTATTTCTTTACATTTCACTGCTGAGAATATCAATACTTTCTGCATGGTCTGGTGTTTTGCTGATAAAAACACTCAGACTGCCTACGTCGTTTCAAATTAGTCGCTCTACAGAGCAATTTACCTGTCGAAAGGCCGTCAGATGAAAAGTTGAGCATTTTTCATGAAATCGGATACCTAAAATTAGTAGCCTGTATGAATTTTCTGCACCTTAAATATTGCTACAAATACCTACAACTTTGCGTGCAAAGGTGGTCTTTCCAGTTCCTGGAAAGGGAACTTTATATTTTACATTTGTCCTTGAGTATAGAAGCTGCACCTTTGGTTCGACAAAGGAAAAAACTAAATTCTAACGGCAGAACCGTAATCTTAAAAATTGTTGTTTGAGTGGCTCCAAGCCAACGAACGCTCTTGTGGACGCTTCCATTTCATGAAAAATTCGTTGATAGTCAACTGATGAAACAAGAGAAATTTTTTAATGAGTAAACTGCCACTGACTGACTGTGGTAATGATAATGATGTCTGTGATGTTAGTCACGTATTAGTCCCCACTCATTTTTAGTTCTGCGAGGGTGCTTGCATACAGACATGAGCCATGCTTGCCTACAGACTACGCCGGATAGACCTCATCAGAATCTTTGAGATTAAATTGGTACACAATACACGCATTATTTATTTACTTAGCATTTATTTCTCTTTCTTTCTTTCATGCTTTTTTTTTTCTCTCAAAAACCATATATATTTCAGTTAAAGTTAAACATAGTATAATCGACTTACCTTCCTTGTTGTCATCTATTTCAATACAGTCGTCATCGCTCTGGCCTTCCTTTCCACTGGAGACCAATCGATAAGAAAAACAAGAAGGTGAGAAAAACGACCATTTGGATTCTGTCCATGAGGGCTTTTTTTTGTAGCCAAACTACCTCTTCAGTATATCCTTCTGCTCTCTTTTATCTGGTAGGGGCGGCTTTTTTATTGCGAGGTCACTGGTACTTTCTATATAGATGAATGTAACTGCAGACAACAGGTAAGAACTGGAATCAGTAATAAAGTAACAAGGGACAGGTTCATAGTATGGCTGTATTGTTTATTGAATAAACGCTTTTTTCAGTTAATGAATTAAAGTATGTAAAGAGGGCGAACCTGACGAGTCGTAGCGATCTTTTCCGCCGAGGTCCATGAGCAACTCCGTCGTCAATTCTACTTCATACGTATTAAGGCCATCGTGCACAATCCTATAAAAGTAAACGAGCCCGGCTTTAAGGTGTTACCATGTAGCATCAACAAATTAAAAATGCTTTAGATTTTTCAGTGCGGTCTGCGATGAATATCAGTAGACTAGTTTTGGAGAGCTGTACTTATGAAAGGGAAACGTTAAGTATATAAAGCAGACGTCAATGTTTGCTCTGCTTACCAAATAGATTGCCGCATTGCAATCATCGCGTATTGATGGTTTCTTACTTCTGAGTGCACGATCATGCCATGTAACACGAGCGTTCCACGTTCACAATCCACTGAGTGAACACCTTCGTCTTCTGGATTTGTAAAATCCGCCATAGGAATATGCTTTGGTATCTCGATTGGTCGATTGTCCTGTTTATAACAAATCAGAGGCCACCAATAAACTGACATCTGGAAAACGTTATATAAATAACTAATGGTGTAAAGCGTTTATAAACATTATCGATAAAAACCTTTTGGAGCGTGTCTTTTTTTCCTCTCTGTAATCCCAATATAGCGACTTTCGGCACGCAATCATAAACGATGCTCTTATAGCAAAAAAACTGCTCGTCTTCATTTCCTGAAAACATACAGTGGCATTCTTGTTAAAACACGCCCAATATAGTCACCTGAATTTTCACATAATTTTAAGTGGCATGTTGCTGACCTTGGTACTTCTCGTTCCAGTCGCTTTCCCAGTCACTAAATGGTACGGGCATGCGCGTTTCATTTAATTTGGTGTAGAGTAAGTCGCTTAGCGACATTACTCCATTAGTTGCTGTGATTGGAAGGCCGAGCAAAGTTGTAGGGGAGTTACCCTCATCAAGATCATCACCACCATTTCCTAAGAAACAGGTTAATAACTGTCATTATTTGCGTGGATATTTGGATCAACTATTGACTGAGAAGTCTCTAGCTACAGAGACCATCAAAACGAACATCTCGATAATACGGTGACCTTGTTATTGGGGGAAGTTTTTTTCGGCTCGGCAAAACGGATCCAACCGGCCATACATTTCCTCAGAAAAAAAAACCGTTAAAGCGGTCACCTGTTAATACGGCCAACGGCCACATTTTATAATCCCTAGCAGTAGAATCCCTTATAACTGATTTCAGCCGTTAATACGGCCACTCGTTTGAGATTTAGAAAATAACAGTGCATAGGAAATGTAAAATTATATAAACAACACTTAAAATGCACTTGGGGCGATTTATAGCCTAACTTTAAAAGACTTGATGTACTGAAGGCGAATTTTAAAAAGGTTTTTCAATTATTGTCAGTAGCGATCTCTACACTCCGGCTGTTTATTAGAGAGCAGTACGGTGTATTCCTGGTGTATATTTCATTACGGTCCTCAAGTCATGAAATTATTTTTTTTTTGGGCCCTTTATAATTAGTGGCCGTATCAACCGAGATTCCACTGTATAGGAAGACAGACAGTGAAAAGCTCTACAGACCATATAGTGCGTACCTTTATCATTGAATCGCTGTAGCAGTATTTCATTCGTCCCCGAAGAATTGAGGGCAACCTTTTCTTTCCTCGTGCCGCAAAAGATCCGTTGTGGGACATCCTGAAATGAAACAAAAAAATAACTCTTATACTTCCTTGCGCTCGGAAAAATTTTGTCCTTAGGTATCTACAAGTTTTAAAAACCGTCGTTGAAATACGTCAAAAGGACGACACCAGATAAGTGTGAAGTATTGCAATACTTCGCATTTGACGGTCATTGCTTGTTTATATGGGGATAAATGGCCCCGGCTTTCCCCCGCAGCAAAACCTGCCCAACTGATACATAACTAACTTTTATTTCGCAGAGACCTAGAGATGAGCAGCATTGGGATTATTGGCAAATTACTTGCAGCAATCTTCCTTTAATAATAATTGTACCTCATCTTGTAACATTTTTTCCAAAAGTTTGTGCATGAACTCGTTGGCATCAATATCCTCATCGACTGGAAGGCGTAGATGAACTCTCAATCTATCAAGAAGCTTCAGGATACGTTTGTCTTTAAGTCCCCTTAGTTGATATATCTTAGGGATCAATAACAAACGATCAATGTATTACTAACGAGTCATATTAAATGAAGGACGTAAAAGAACATCATTGAAAACACAGTTTAATTGATTAGAAAAAAAACGGCAGATTCCTGTTTTACAAAGTAACAGCCTTTGGAGTGAAGGGATCACGTACGGTTCCCCCCGGCCTTGACACCTCGTCTTATTTGCCTCAAAGTAGAGAATCTAAATATATCAGGCAGTAACTGAAAATGGTCCATCAAAATCGGGTCGTATTAAGGTGACTCGACCCAGTTTTTTGGGGGGGTACCATCCTACTTTGAAGCTCTCTGGTATCCCCACCTTTACTTTTATCGTTTGTCTAACACATAGAATGGATAACATATAGATCAATCTACAATATAACATAAAATTTCTGGCGATCGGAGTAAATGTCACGTGGTTATAATACCACGCCCCTTTGAGGTCTGAGTCGAAAATTTGCTGTTGCCGGCATTTTTTGGTGAAAATCTCTCGGCTACACATAGTGCGCATTAGTGCCTTGCGCTGAACAGAGTTTCACCAAAATCGCAAAGACCCAATTCGAGAAATTCAGCGGTTTCCAAATTTAGGTCATAATTTATGCGAAAATGATAAGCAAACTTTACACGGATTATATCTAATAAACTATGAGATTCATCTCTTTATTTTGGGCATCGTTATAACAGATGGGTCCTTGCAAGTCAGCAAAACGCTTTAGGGCCTTGTAAATGCGCGCGATTTCGAGCAAAGCAAACATATAGAAATTATAGTTTTCGCTATTTGTTGACGTTTGTCAGCGTTTAAGAGTCCTTCTCACGAAAAAAGCATTTTCTTAAAAATTCGTAGTTTTTTTTCCTTCAAATTTTTTCAGGGCCACAATTGATTAACTAACTACCCGGACTCTGAATTTCATGGTCATTGAAAAACTGTGACATTATCTTCTATAAGCCCAAACTTGAGTAAACATTGAAGATTTTTAGCGTTTTGGCTGAGTTTGTGCTTTGGGAGTTGTCTATTGTTTCTAGTCTGTCATTATACAGCATTCTTGTTCAGCACGCGTGCAATGACCGCGCTTGGCTGACTTCCGAATGCTCACCGAGATATAATAATTTTGGTACAGTGAGACAGGCCATCGCGTGATACATAGAGGTTTAAGTCACAATTTTTAATCAATTCTCGTGCTTCTTGTGCCTTTGCAAAAAAATCAAGAAGTGCTACACACTAAATCTACTTACTATTAAAAAAATATCATTTTTTCATAGGTTTAATGCAAGCCAATAATTAAACCAACTCGTGACGTGAATATCTCGGTGAGCATTCGGAAGTCAGCCAAGCGTGGTCATTGCACGCGTGCTGAACAAGAATGCTGTATAATGACAGACTGGAAACAATAGACAACTCCCAAAGCACAAACTAAGCCAAAACGCTAAAAATCTTCAATGTTTACTCAAGTTTGGGCTTATAGAAGGTAATGTCACAGTTTTTCAATGACCATAAAATTCAGAGTCCGGGTAGTTAGTTAATCTATTGTGGCCCTGAAAAAATTTGAAGGAAAAAAAAATACGAATTTTTAAGAAAATGCCTTTTTTCGTGAGAAGGACTCTTAAACGCTGACAAATGTCAACAAATAGCGAAAACTATAATTTCTCTATGTTTGCTTTGCTCGAAATCGCGCGCACTTACAAGGCCCTAAAGCGTTTTGCTGACTTGCAAGGACCCATCTGTTATAAGGATGCCCAAAATACAGAGGTGAATCTCATAGTTTATTAGATATAATCCGTGTAAAGTTTGATTATCATTTCCGCATAAATTATGACCTAAATTTGGAAACCGCTGAATTTCTCGAATTGGGTCTTTGCGATTTTGGTGAAACTCTGTTCAGCGCAAGGCACTAATGCGCACTATGTGTAGCCGAGAGATTTTCACCAAAAAATGCTGGCAACAACAGATTTTCGACTCAGACCTCAAAGGGGCGTGGCATTATAACCACGTGACATTTACTCCGATCGCCAAAAATTTTATGTTATATTGTAGATTGATCCATATGTTATCCATTCTATGTGTTAGACTTACGATAAAAGTAAAGGTGGGGATACCAGAGAGCTTAAAAGTAGGATGGTACCCCCCCAAAAAAACTGGGTCGAGTCACCTTAACGAGACGGTGTTACAACCTCAGGCGCTGCAGCATTCTTATATGGTAAACCTTGCGGGACTACATTACTTTCTGATAGAATAAGAAACAAAACCTTTATCACTTATTTACTTATTCGTACGGCCATCTAACTTATGGCGGCTACGAACCGAATTGAACCTTCGCCGCCTGGAATCAGTCTGGCCTTTTGACAAAAAAAAAATTGTTCAGACCGGAAAATAAAGTTCGTTGTGTTAAGCTAAGAAAGCAGACGTAGAAAACATTTTTATCTCGTGAAGGTTCTTGCCAATTTCCCCCTTTCTTGATGCCACTAATTCCATGAAAGGTTTGATATATTGCATAAGACTGAGGGATGCTGTAATACCGCAGGACTTTCCATATGGGTTGTAGAAACCTGCCGTATAAATTGCACGCACACACACATTGGCCTTTTATCTCCGGGGATAAAATTTAGGTATCTTATCGGTGTTTACAGTCGCGGATTAAACTATTTCTCTGTCCTGGCGTTATCCACCGGATTTCACTTAAATAGCTTTTTGCTCCAAAAGTTTTATTATGCAGCCATAGCTAAAATTCACGGCGAAAATTCCGCTGGTATTTTATTGGTCAGAGGCAACCAACGAGATTATAGTTCAAAACCACTTAAACATAGCATTGTTAAACGTATTTTAGTATTTAAACGGTAGATAAAGGCATATTTTTATCCCCTAAAAATTTTTCATCTGTTCGGATTTCCTAGCTGAAAGTCTCGAGATCCGAAAATCATAGGGATCAAAACTTACCTTTTCGAAAATTTCAGCCAGAAAAAAGGCTCCCGAAAATTCTAGGTGAGCTTTTTAGATGTTCGAAAATCCTATGAGAGGTAGGCAAGCAAGAAATTTTACAAAAAATGTTCCGAAAATTCTAGATCTCAAATCGTCTTCCGAACAGATATTTTCCGAAAATTGACGTTGGGTGCCCCTGATTGGTGTTACATAATAATGAACTGTTATCCTCTCTAGCTCTCTTCCTGTAAGATATTTACAACTTACAAGGAAATGTCTGAATATCTTATATTTTATATAATAGAATAATAATTTATAGAATAAGATAAATAGCCCACTGGTGGTAGAGAGTGTGGAGTTCATGCCAATTCGATTGACCTATTTCCGTCTTGGGCCCGAACTTTTCATGAGCCGAACCTAATTCAAATCAAGGTCGACCCACACTATTTAGACCGCCTAAATTGATTCAAATTAACGCCCATCTTAATTCCTGTCGAACTAAATTCAAAAGGAGAAAAATGCATATTTTGGTCAAACTGCTAATTTATGCATTAGGTTCAGTGCACGGAAAAGTTCGCCGTACCAAAGTCGCTCCACAGCCGAAATTCCCGGCGGCTTAGCCATTCCAAATTAAAAAAGGCATTCCTAATTGATTCAGTCGCCCAACTTTTCATGTGCTTAATTCAATGTATTAGGCTCGGCGTCTCAACCGGGCCTCGGGGGAGTACATGTAGGGGAATTACCTATTCCTCTGTAATCGTCACTGTTTTTTAATCGCACATCATCATGACCACAAAAAGGCTGCAAAAAAGTTTTAAAACAATGTGAAAAAAGCTTTAATACAATAAAAAAAATTTTAATGAGTGACAACCGTAGTGGGTTTTAAGCGACCCGAAAGACAACGGAAAGTCGTATCACACACACAAAAAATTATTATTTCGGGAATGGAAGAAGGACAGGTCACCGTAAATGATCGATTAAACGTCGCGGCGCCTATTTCATTCTCCCTGTTATGGGTGCGGAGCTTATACGAGGGCGACGCTTATTTCAACTAAGGGGAAAACACTGATAGGAATATAGAGATAATTAATTGAGGCGCTTACTAGCTATTCGCAATTTAGTATAATAATTATGTAAATCTCGAAGAGAGATATGAACCCGGTTTCAAGAGTTTCCCTCGGGCATCAAAACTTTTGAACTCACGAGTTGGTCGAGGTCTTATTTCTCAAGTGATATGGTTTTGATATCTCTTTATATCAAGCGCCGTAACAAAGGTGGGGCGTTAATTTGTAAATATCCAAATAAGAGCTTATTTGTGAGCGGCGCTTATTCGAGAAGTGGCTCTTAAGCGAAGATTTAGAGTAGTGACTAAAGTTACTTTAGACTCTTTGACTGACCAGTTCGTACCACATCCGCGTACCCCTTTTGTCACCATCCGTTTAAATGCTCATAGGTAACTGATTTGTGTTAACGTATGTAATCGCTAAAGATAACATAATTATGAAACTGCACCTTAGCGATACAGCTATCGTCATCATCGGAAACTTCTTCAATGTCTTCTACTTGATTTTGTGCCGAACCACTTGTTGACGCAACAGAGCGCAGATATTTTCTTCGAAACTGGGAGTTAAGAAAAAAGTAAAACCAAAAGTAAGAAAATTGAAAATTCGAACAAAAAAATAAAGTTACTGTGATTGATTACTTAGCTTGTACCGTGGACTTCCACTGTACTGAGAAATCGTGTATTAGCTGTTTTACTAGATTTACGCAGGGTACGCACACAGCACTGTTGCGTAGTATTTCACTTTGCATGTACTAAATTAGAAAGGAAACATTCCAAGAATTATAAAGGGCCTTCTGAAAACATGCAAAAATTAACATCCAAAAATAAGAACAAATCCGTCATAATCGCAAAAAAGTAGTTCTCGCAAAACACAAAAAAATCGCCAATCCTCAAAACACTGAAACCCAGACAAAAACGGCGCATACACGATACCTAGACATTTTCATGCAGTGTCCGTGCAGTGACAGCAAGAAAGTACAAAATTGCGATGCACGTGCAAAGTTGTTGATTTGCTACTTTATGATCTGACCTTCATATTCAAACACGACATTCAAATTGCAAGTGAAAAATACAAAACACAAAACAACAAAGACACAAAATAAAAAAATATAGAAGACGGTTAAGAGAACACAATTCAGTAAGTGGTGTGATTAACTGGAGAACTTAAACAAAGTTTAGATGAAAAAAAAAACAACAATAACAATAAGTAAATCACCTGTCTGCCGCGTGTTTCCGAAGACTGGGATGAGCGTGGCGTAGAAGCCGAAAAGGACAGTAGGCCGCCATCTCTGGTGGCGTAATCTCCCAACTGAAACAATAAAGCGATTTATTACGGGACTAGTCAGAGAAAATGTGCTTACTGACACTACGATTGTTTTTTGGTTTCTTGAAAATACAATTGTGACTGTTCAAAACTTTAACTTATAGTGGTAATATCAGATCATTAATGACGAAAAAATAGCAGTTTGGACTACAGATATTGCAAAAAAAAAACCCCTAACCTCACTTTCGTGCTCACGTTCCTCCTCGTCGTCACCATCTGGCGGAGGCCTGTCAGTTGCTGGAGCGGACAACATAACGTACAAATTGTTGGTTGACTTCGATTTAAGGGTGTACACTGCTTTACCGTCTAATGTTTGACAAGGACTTAAATTTAAAACTACTCTGCCCTGTCTGGAGGCGTACAGAACAGTTTCGTTAAACGAAGGAAATCTAGATTTAACAATGGCGAGAATCCTTGTTCGAATGGAAGAGTCCGATTCATTTTCTCTTACACGAAACGGGGCCTCTAAGAGAACACTACCGTCATAGCTTTCGGTTTTTCCAGTATCGTTGACTTCACGAATAAAGTCAACGAGGACTAATTTCATGTCATACGATTTTGGTTCCCTCTTTTTGCGTCTGCCATATGGAACGTAGCGTCCAGAAGAAGAAGACTGATGCCGGGAGGGCATGACAGAGCCAGTTCGATGCGGGGAGCGACGAACCAAGCACGCGACCAACATCGTCGGCAAGGCGGTTATCATCCCTTAGAGAACGAACGATGTTGGAAGCACTCGAACCCGTAGAAGAGGAGTGAGTCCCAGAAGAGGGCTGGTGATTACTTAATATCGTCACTAGGGTACGAATAAGTTCGTTAGAATCACTCATCTGGAGAAATTAGAGAATAAGAACTGCTCCAAGTTTTGAGATTTCAGCCTGTGAGGTGGTGCCTCATCCAGAAAACGCAACCGATTGATAGCAACTGGACTTACTGAAGTCTCTACGCGTTTTTATACGCTGAGAAATGTACAAAAATTTACGCCAAAAATTCAGCGAAAATAGAATACAGGAAGGATCACGGGACGAAAAAACGGATTTACCGAACGTCAAAGGTGAAGTCAAACGCGCGATAAAGGCCACCTTTGCACACCTTTGTACAACTTTGACGCGCGACAAATGTTTACCTTTGCTCGCGGTCAAAGGCGAGTCTTCAGGCGATAAAGGCCGTTTTTGTCACCCCTTTAACCCCTACCTTTGACGCGCGTCAAAAGTATATTTCATTAGCATTTGTACCCCTATCAAAGGCGTCGTCAAATATGTCTGAGATTCAGGCCAAAGGTGTGACAAAAGCGCGGTAAAGTTATGTCTGTGATTAAAGTCAAGGGCTTGTGAAAAGTGTCGTCAAATGTGTCTGAGCCTCAGGTCAAATGTGTGACAAAGTTGTCGTCAAATGCGTCTGAGATTTAAGTCAAAGGTTTAATAAAGGTGTTGCCAAATATGTTTGGTTTTTTTCCTCCCCTCGCATCGCGCCTCTCGCTCGTCTCGCGCTTCGCTTGAATTCCGCGTTCGCCTCGCGCTTCGCGCGAATGCCGCGTTATTGCCTCGCTAGTCATAAGCGCTTGATATACAGGCTAGAATCCAACTTGAGATTTCAATCAAATTCAATTGCGACCTGGATACCGTTTAAAAAGGTGGACAGATAAGACACTGAGTTCTTAATCTTGTACTTTATTGTCCTAAAACCTCATTAGATGATTAGAAAGCTGAATAAT
>CALNXI010001596.1:27551-40356 GCA_942486025.1 Porites evermanni | reverse complement strand
TCAACTATAACATGAGAAGTAAGTAAATTTTAAAAAAATTAAAAATTTAAAAACGTCAAAGAAAGTAAAAAAATTGCTCTTTGTTTTTCTATTTCTCAATTTTTTTCATAGCTCATAGATTTTATTGGGGGGGTGGTGGGGGGGTGGGGGGGGGGGGGGGGGGGGGGGGGGGGGGGGGAGGGGGGAGCGATGAACGGTTGTGGGTGGTGGTTAGGAAAAAAGTCCTAAAATACAGACCCTACTTATGACCACACCCTCGATTTTATCAAAGGACAAAATGCAAGCCGTTTCATTCTTGTTTTAAAGGCCATTATTTAATCAATCGTGCAGCGAATACCCTCTTGATATTGAGAAAAAACTCGCAGAAAAGTATCAGACTATTTGAATACCATCTCCCCTGACCAGCGGGCCCCCATTTAATTATCTTAAGGAGTACAGCTCCCCAGATCGTATCTTATCTAAGAAACTTCTCTGAAAGAACAATACGGCAAAGTAGGTCACTAAACAAACACCAATTGCATTTACTTTCTTTATTTTCTATGCGAGTCTAATAACAGGGTTGGAAAACGGACAATGGGTTTATTTCAACTTATCTCCTCGGCTATTTTCGAAAGATAACAGATGTGACATGGCACTTGATGCAGTAAGTGCCCTCATTGAGGTACATGTTCGTATAAGAATACCTCACGGTCCCGGCCGGCAAAAGAAGCAAAAGAAAGGCGAGGGAGTATTGAGAGCGTAGACGACCTTTGATCGGGCCGGGGGAGGTCAATGGAAAAGCACCCAGCGTTTTCCTTCCTCCTTGAAAGGTCGATTCACGAGCTTAGTAATAAGATTTTTCGATGACTTTATTGAAGAGGATGATATCACAAATAAGAGAAATCTTTACGTGCTGCATGGGGGCTTGGGTCATGGGTGGGCGGGATACTCCCAGGAAAGAGAAAGGGTTCTTGCTGTCTCGGATAGGCGTGTAGATTTCCCGCAAGGGTATCCTAAAGGAAAAGATGGCAGCTCTGTTCTAACGATTAACTTAGCTTAACACGGAAGCCAAAAATTATTTTCATGAAGTGTAACTTTTCTCTAAGGTAGATTTTATTCTCCATCAAGCATACCCGTACATCCTTTCATGTAGAAACGTCACCTCCGGTTCCAAATAACGTGAGCAAGGCGAAGGCGTTAAAAAAGGCGTCAAAGGAGGGCCACTGCCCTTTTCAGATACTATCTGCAAAAAGAATTATTTTTATTTCCCTCACCTGCTGTTAAGAAAGAAAGGACACGACACTTGATCTTAGACACGACATTTGATCTTGTCACCAACGCATTAAGCTTAAAATAAATATACAAACTCATGTGACGGCCTTTGCTCCTGTCGTCTCTTTTTGGCTTGAACGGTACTAGCCTGACAGCAAGCTATTTTTTTTTTTGTCTAGACGTGAAAGTTTCAACCGAAGAAAGGGTTGGTGTTTGCTCAAATATGTTTTCTAATTTCCAATTTCTGTTCCATAAATTTCGTGCTTTATTTTCTGCTCACAAGAATCACGATTTTTAAAATGAAGTTACACAGACTTCATTGTTTTTTTGTTTCTTCTTTTTTTTTTCACAAATCGACAAGCACACCGAGCAATAGCGAGTGCGGAGTGAGAGACGGAAGGGAGCCTATCTTGTCTTTTTCCTAACCCCACAATCCTACTATATACAAGGTAGCCGAGAACAGCCTATAGCCGCCTCCTGAAAATAAAGACAAACTAGTTCTGATCACGGTCGTATAAAAACAATATAAAAATACTCAGCCAAGCAGAAAAAGTCGCATACATCACGGCAGTAAAATGATATCAAGGTAGAAAATGTTGCATCACGGCAGTAAAACGATGTCAAGGTAGAAAATGTCGCATCACGGCAGTAAAATGATACTGAAGGTAGAAAATGTCGCATCACGGCGGTAAAATGATATCAAGGTAGAAAATGTTGCATCACGGCAGTAAAATGATATCAAGGCAGAAAATGTTCTATCGCGGTAGTAGAATGATATGAACCTGTAGAAAATTTTCCATCACGGTGCAGCCAACCGCATCTTTGGCCGCATCTTTGATATGCTTTAAGGTGACAGCACAATGCTGTTAGTGAGTTCTTCACTTCTTGTGTGCCTATCATTACTTGGCTGTGTAGCCGCGTGATGCGGTTCCAGTCGAGACCCACAAATTGGCCCTTGCTCACCATAGAGTCTCCAGTAGCTCAAGTGGTTAGAGCATCCGACTAGATCACGGAGGGTCGTGGGCTCAAATCCCATCTGGGACTCGGATTTTTTTTCCGAGTCCTCCTCAAATTAATATCATGTTGTTGTTGTTTCATCTTTAATATACTCACTTTGGAGGTTGGTTGGCCGCATCTTTGATATGCTTTAAGGTGACAGCGCGATGCTGTTAGTGAGTTCTTCACTTCTTGTGTGCCTATCATTACTTGGCTGTGTAGCCGCGTGATGCGGTTCCAGTCGAGACCCACAAATTGGCCCTTGCTCACCATAGAGTCTCCAGTAGCTCAAGTGGTTAGAGCATCCGACTAGATCACGGAGGGTCGTGGGTTCAAATCCCATCTGGGACTCGGATTTTTTTTCCGAGTCCTCCTCAAATTAATATCATGTTGTTGTTGTTTCATCTTTAATATACTCACTTTGGAGGTTGGTTGGCCGCATCTTTGATATGCTTTAAGGTGACAGCGCGATGCTGTTAGTGAGTTCTTCACTTCTTGTGTGCCTATCATTACTTGGCTGTGTAGCCGCGTGATGCGGTTCCAGTCGAGACCCACAAATTGGCCCTTGCTCACCATAGAGTCTCCAGTAGCTCAAGTGGTTAGAGCATCCGACTAGATCACGGAGGGTCGTGGGTTCAAATCCCATCTGGGACTCGGATTTTTTTTCCGAGTCCTCCTCAAATTAATATCATGTTGTTGTTGTTTCATCTTTAATATACTCACTTTGGAGGTTGGTTGGCCGCATCTTTGATATGCTTTAAGGTGACAGCGCGATGCTGTTAGTGAGTTCTTCACTTCTTGAGTCCTATGTTCGCCGTAAATTTCACAAAATCGAAAAATCCTAGTTAATCTAAATTATCATATGTCGATTAAGAAAAGTCAAGCGATCCTGAAATGCTTTATAGATGTCAAGTGTGGCGTTGTTTATGCTGGGCTCAGAAGACGAAACCATGTTTTGTGACACTTAGAACTTTTTTCAGCTAGACTGCCGGTCAAGGTGTTGAAAACACTAAATGACCGGCAGTCCTATATTCTCAGTACATTTCGCTTGACTGTTTCTTAATCGACATATGATAGTTTGGTTTAGCTGGATTATTTCTATCTGCGAAATTTACGGAGAATATAGGACTGCTGGTCATTTAGTGTTTTCAACATGCTGACCGACAGTTGAGCCGAAAAAATTCTAAGTGTCACAAAAGATGGTTTATAAGGCATTTCAGGATCGCTTGACTTTTCTTAATCGATATATGATAGTTTGGTTTAGCTGGATTTGTTCGATTTGTGAAATTTACTGAAAAGACAGGACTGCCGGTCATTTAATATTTTGAAAACCTTGACCGGTTACCGGCCATATAGCCACAGCGTAATGGTATTTGTTATATGACATTAAAGTATTAATTTTTAAAATCAATCCTGGCTGACCTGCAGCTAGCTAAACTAACCGAGGCATATCAGTCTCACAAGTTCTAAATATTACAGATAACCCAATGCTGCTGGTAAAAAGAGCAATTAAAGGGACACAGTCACCTTAAGCCACACTGACCTAGTCACTACTTTTTACAGTTTGAAAAAGACTTACCTCAACTTGAAATCAAATGTACACATCAGATACATCTAGAAATCCACTTTAATCTTGCCTAGTTTTTCATTCGATCCTCTTTTTTTTGTCTGAAAACCTCTTTCTGACTCAGCAAACTTTTATGCATCCTAAAACATTATTTTATCGTATTTGGTTAAACACAGTATCCAAAGGAACATAAAAAGAGGAGGTGGGAAAAATGTAGGCGCTAGAGGGGAGAAATCCTCTTCGTGTACCCAAATAACAAGAGAAATGAATCAATAACACTGCAGAGCAAATCATCATTACGAATATTATTTTGGAAAATTGATGGAGAAAAGTTACAATCAAGCTGTCTCGACCTTGAACCTTTGACAATTATTAAGACTTCATGTCATTTCTCACCTCTACTGATTCGTCAAATTCAGAAGTATTCGTCAATGTTTAGCTTTCCCTGGACAAGTGCATTGGTGAATTCTTGATGGCATATAAAAAAATGAGTGCTCTGATATGACTTACAGTCTATAACTAAGATTTTGACTTGCAATTAGTTCAGCTCCACAAGGTTTGTTTAGATATTCCGGATGCGCTTCTCACTTTCTGTTTCACGCGCAGCTTGTGATATACAAATCAGCTAAGAATTGGTATGTAATGCACATGCAGCTGACTGTGTCCCTTTAAGTGGCCTTTTACATGGAGGGAGAATTCGTGCAAAGCATATTGTTGTGGGTCAAATTTGTTTCAGGTTAATCTTGATTTAACCCTGGTTGATTCTCAATTTCCTTTGTCTCCTAGCCCCAAGAGAAAAAGGAAATTGAGAATCAGCCTGGGGGAGGGGGGTTGGGGGAAAAGCAAACCCAGGTGCTACATATATGCAACACAATGTATGGCAGATCACTTGTGGAGTTGTATAGCTTGTGATTAACTGATCACAAACGCTTTGTTAGGTGGGTGCGAAGGCAGATAATATACAGAATCCAAGTTCAAGAGTTCAGTAAGAAGGTTGAACCTTTTTTAATCTGAACTCATCATTGTGGGGTGCTATGACAAAAAATTTGTGACAACTTTGCAAGTGTGCCGACTTAAGTTGCCATTATTGTGCTGTTATTTCTTGGTTGATTAGGTAAGTCCAAATTTTGCTTGAGTACCTACCTGTCTAAAAAAGATAGTTTAAGAGAAGATAATAGATAAGAAATTTTCACTCCAAAGGTTCATTGTGGTTCTGGGGTGAGATTAGTTTTTTGGACTGCATTGTCACCTATTTTCTGGTGGCTAATCACAAGGAAACAAGCAAACACTTGTAGCCTACGTTATTTTGTGATGTACCAGTGTTTATTTTTTGTTGTTGATCCCTCCTGTGGGCTTAATTCTCTTGTGATCTTGGCTGCATAAGGATTTTGAGAAATGCCAAAAATTATTTTTATCCCCTAAAAATTTTTCATCTGTTCGGATTTCCTAGCTGAAAGTCTCGAGATCCGAAAATCATAGGGATCAAAACTTACCTTTTCGAAAATTTCAGCCAGAAAAAAGGCTCCCGAAAATTCTAGGTGAGCTTTTTAGATGTTCGAAAATCCTATGAGAGGTAGGCAAGCAAGAAATTTTACAAAAAATGTTCCGAAAATTCTAGATCTCAAATCGTCTTCCGAACAGATATTTTCCGAAAATTGACGTTGGGTGCCCCTGATTGGTGTTACATAATAATGAACTGTTATCCTCTCTAGCTCTCTTCCTGTAAGATATTTACAACTTACAAGGAAATGTCTGAATATCTTATATTTTATATAATAGAATAATAATTTATAGAATAAGATAAATAGCCCACTGGTGGTAGAGAGTGTGGAGTTCATGCCAATTCGATTGACCTATTTCCGTCTTGGGCCCGAACTTTTCATGAGCCGAACCTAATTCAAATCAAGGTCGACCCACACTATTTAGACCGCCTAAATTGATTCAAATTAACGCCCATCTTAATTCCTGTCGAACTAAATTCAAAAGGAGAAAAATGCATATTTTGGTCAAACTGCTAATTTATGCATTAGGTTCAGTGCACGGAAAAGTTCGCCGTACCAAAGTCGCTCCACAGCCGAAATTCCCGGCGGCTTAGCCATTCCAAATTAAAAAAGGCATTCCTAATTGATTCAGTCGCCCAACTTTTCATGTGCTTAATTCAATGTATTAGGCTCGGCGTCTCAACCGGGCCTCGGGGGAGTACATGTAGGGGAATTACCTATTCCTCTGTAATCGTCACTGTTTTTTAATCGCACATCATCATGACCACAAAAAGGCTGCAAAAAAGTTTTAAAACAATGTGAAAAAAGCTTTAATACAATAAAAAAAATTTTAATGAGTGACAACCGTAGTGGGTTTTAAGCGACCCGAAAGACAACGGAAAGTCGTATCACACACACAAAAAATTATTATTTCGGGAATGGAAGAAGGACAGGTCACCGTAAATGATCGATTAAACGTCGCGGCGCCTATTTCATTCTCCCTGTTATGGGTGCGGAGCTTATACGAGGGCGACGCTTATTTCAACTAAGGGGAAAACACTGATAGGAATATAGAGATAATTAATTGAGGCGCTTACTAGCTATTCGCAATTTAGTATAATAATTATGTAAATCTCGAAGAGAGATATGAACCCGGTTTCAAGAGTTTCCCTCGGGCATCAAAACTTTTGAACTCACGAGTTGGTCGAGGTCTTATTTCTCAAGTGATATGGTTTTGATATCTCTTTATATCAAGCGCCGTAACAAAGGTGGGGCGTTAATTTGTAAATATCCAAATAAGAGCTTATTTGTGAGCGGCGCTTATTCGAGAAGTGGCTCTTAAGCGAAGATTTAGAGTAGTGACTAAAGTTACTTTAGACTCTTTGACTGACCAGTTCGTACCACATCCGCGTACCCCTTTTGTCACCATCCGTTTAAATGCTCATAGGTAACTGATTTGTGTTAACGTATGTAATCGCTAAAGATAACATAATTATGAAACTGCACCTTAGCGATACAGCTATCGTCATCATCGGAAACTTCTTCAATGTCTTCTACTTGATTTTGTGCCGAACCACTTGTTGACGCAACAGAGCGCAGATATTTTCTTCGAAACTGGGAGTTAAGAAAAAAGTAAAACCAAAAGTAAGAAAATTGAAAATTCGAACAAAAAAATAAAGTTACTGTGATTGATTACTTAGCTTGTACCGTGGACTTCCACTGTACTGAGAAATCGTGTATTAGCTGTTTTACTAGATTTACGCAGGGTACGCACACAGCACTGTTGCGTAGTATTTCACTTTGCATGTACTAAATTAGAAAGGAAACATTCCAAGAATTATAAAGGGCCTTCTGAAAACATGCAAAAATTAACATCCAAAAATAAGAACAAATCCGTCATAATCGCAAAAAAGTAGTTCTCGCAAAACACAAAAAAATCGCCAATCCTCAAAACACTGAAACCCAGACAAAAACGGCGCATACACGATACCTAGACATTTTCATGCAGTGTCCGTGCAGTGACAGCAAGAAAGTACAAAATTGCGATGCACGTGCAAAGTTGTTGATTTGCTACTTTATGATCTGACCTTCATATTCAAACACGACATTCAAATTGCAAGTGAAAAATACAAAACACAAAACAACAAAGACACAAAATAAAAAAATATAGAAGACGGTTAAGAGAACACAATTCAGTAAGTGGTGTGATTAACTGGAGAACTTAAACAAAGTTTAGATGAAAAAAAAAACAACAATAACAATAAGTAAATCACCTGTCTGCCGCGTGTTTCCGAAGACTGGGATGAGCGTGGCGTAGAAGCCGAAAAGGACAGTAGGCCGCCATCTCTGGTGGCGTAATCTCCCAACTGAAACAATAAAGCGATTTATTACGGGACTAGTCAGAGAAAATGTGCTTACTGACACTACGATTGTTTTTTGGTTTCTTGAAAATACAATTGTGACTGTTCAAAACTTTAACTTATAGTGGTAATATCAGATCATTAATGACGAAAAAATAGCAGTTTGGACTACAGATATTGCAAAAAAAAAACCCCTAACCTCACTTTCGTGCTCACGTTCCTCCTCGTCGTCACCATCTGGCGGAGGCCTGTCAGTTGCTGGAGCGGACAACATAACGTACAAATTGTTGGTTGACTTCGATTTAAGGGTGTACACTGCTTTACCGTCTAATGTTTGACAAGGACTTAAATTTAAAACTACTCTGCCCTGTCTGGAGGCGTACAGAACAGTTTCGTTAAACGAAGGAAATCTAGATTTAACAATGGCGAGAATCCTTGTTCGAATGGAAGAGTCCGATTCATTTTCTCTTACACGAAACGGGGCCTCTAAGAGAACACTACCGTCATAGCTTTCGGTTTTTCCAGTATCGTTGACTTCACGAATAAAGTCAACGAGGACTAATTTCATGTCATACGATTTTGGTTCCCTCTTTTTGCGTCTGCCATATGGAACGTAGCGTCCAGAAGAAGAAGACTGATGCAGGGAGGGCATGACAGGGCCAGTTCGATGCGGGGAGCGACGAACCAAGCACGCGACCAACATCGTCGGCAAGGCGGTTATCATCCCTTAGAGAACGAACGATGTTGGAAGCACTCGAACCCGTAGAAGAGGAGTGAGTCCCAGAAGAGGGCTGGTGATTACTTAATATCGTCACTAGGGTACGAATAAGTTCGTTAGAATCACTCATCTGGAGAAATTAGAGAATAAGAACTGCTCCAAGTTTTGAGATTTCAGCCTGTGAGGTGGTGCCTCATCCAGAAAACGCAACCGATTGATAGCAACTGGACTTACTGAAGTCTCTACGCGTTTTTATACGCTGAGAAATGTACAAAAATTTACGCCAAAAATTCAGCGAAAATAGAATACAGGAAGGATCACGGGACGAAAAAACGGATTTACCGAACGTCAAAGGTGAAGTCAAACGCGCGATAAAGGCCACCTTTGCACACCTTTGTACAACTTTGACGCGCGACAAATGTTTACCTTTGCTCGCGGTCAAAGGCGAGTCTTCAGGCGATAAAGGCCGTTTTTGTCACCCCTTTAACCCCTACCTTTGACGCGCGTCAAAAGTATATTTCATTAGCATTTGTACCCCTATCAAAGGCGTCGTCAAATATGTCTGAGATTCAGGCCAAAGGTGTGACAAAAGCGCGGTAAAGTTATGTCTGTGATTAAAGTCAAGGGCTTGTGAAAAGTGTCGTCAAATGTGTCTGAGCCTCAGGTCAAATGTGTGACAAAGTTGTCGTCAAATGCGTCTGAGATTTAAGTCAAAGGTTTAATAAAGGTGTTGCCAAATATGTTTGGTTTTTTTCCTCCCCTCGCATCGCGCCTCTCGCTCGTCTCGCGCTTCGCTTGAATTCCGCGTTCGCCTCGCGCTTCGCGCGAATGCCGCGTTATTGCCTCGCTAGTCATAAGCGCTTGATATACAGGCTAGAATCCAACTTGAGATTTCAATCAAATTCAATTGCGACCTGGATACCGTTTAAAAAGGTGGACAGATAAGACACTGAGTTCTTAATCTTGTACTTTATTGTCCTAAAACCTCATTAGATGATTAGAAAGCTGAATAATTCCGATTAAAACTTAAATGCATAAAAATGATTTTTTAAAACCTTTTCACGATTTATTGTCTAAAGTACTCATTGCAGTCTGTCAATGGACAATCATAATGACTGCCGCAAATTTTTGAAGCACTATAAATGTTCCAGATACACGCTGTTGTCACGGACGGCAACCTGCAAAATAGTTTAAAACACTTCTTTCACGCAAGCCAGTGCAAAAATCATGGTAAGTAAGAAATGTTCTTGATCAGGAGCCCATCTGTCTTGATGTTATCTTTGCGAAGATTTTCATTATAGAGTGCTTTTGATTCTTGATGTAAGTGAAAGACAAACGCCATGTATCTAACTTCAATCTTCCTCTGTTGTGTGTTTCGTTCCACTGGAGACTTATCACTTTGCCTTGTTTCTTTTATCTGTGAAATAATTGTAAAAGAATATAGCAATTTGAGATAAAAAATTCAGTCGTAGTGTTTCAAATAAATTTTTCGGCCCCACTCCCTTTTTACTATCGCTCCTTTCCTGCAGAAAATTCCCCTTTCTCTTTACCTTTATCAAAACTTAAAGACCCGGTTAAAAATGTGTAGCGAACCTAATGCTTTTGAATGGAAACATTACATTTCGTGTACATGCATTGTCATTAAGTTCGTCATTTGTGAAATTTGACGTTTGAATCGAGCCTTATTATCACTTAATTAAGTCCAGGGAAATTCAATGAAAATTTCCCTCCATGCCCAAAGCTTAAAATTAAACTAAAGAAACACTTTATATTATACCTAGCCTGCATAACAAGCGTTTCCAATAGAGTTATTGCGCGAGTTAGCCCCTCCCGGCCCCTCCTTCCTCTTTTTTTACCCTCTACAAACTTAGTCTCTTGCAGAAAACTCGCGCGGAAAAGCTTGCTACGCAGGCTATTTTTAAAGTTATTGTCCAGTCACAATAAAGAAGGGACAGCTCGGTATGTTTGAATGATTATTATTAAATGTTGAAACATACCTAGCTGCCACTGTGGTGGCACAAAAATCAAAAAAAATTATGCAGCATGAGCCCCATTACGTATAGAACCCAGAAAAATCAATAGAAAGAGATACTCACGTCTGTAAAACATCCGAAGTCTTCAAATAACCACACTTCTTGTTGCACTGAATCCTGTTCAAATAAGCTTATGTACTTTCTTCAGTAATATGCCTATCAAAGTCTGGTACAGATATTTTTATAGAAGTACACTGTCCATGAAAAAAAAAATATATAAGTCTTATATTATTTCATTACCCTGAAGTAGTTTTAGTAGTTAAGTATAACTGTTAGAAAAACCAGAGTTGGTTTATAATCTTGATGTTAGTAGGTTCTCGCATAGAGTTTTGACTTGAATTGCATCGTGAAATATAAGCCAGCTATTACTTTTGCAGAAATGCACTAACCCTATTAAGAAAAAAGGGCTTGATCTAATGTAAACTCTACTGTAATATAGAAAAATTTTTATAGTTTACTGAACCAGATTTAACAATCAGAAAAGCTCCCAAGCACGACATGCATGCCTGTTCGGAGTTGGTTTCCGTAAGCTTAACACAGTAAAACAACTATGAAGTTTGAAGAACAACTATTGCATAAACACATAGAAAAGAATGACACGTACCTTTTGAACAAGTTTGTGGTCTAAACTCTATCAAAGATAGGGGTGAAAATATTTGTTAACAAAAGCTGGACTGCTTCGTACGAAAAAGCAGCTTTTGTTTTCTTCAGATCTGCGTAGTTTGTTTGTTTGCGCGGGCAGAGAGAATTTGCAGCCGCGACAATTTCGCGCCAAAAACAGGGTGTCTTGCTTGGGTTCAGTCTTCCATCGTCCAATAGTTGAGTCATTGTTTTGCGTCGCTATCATTACATGGTATATTGATCGATCAAGGAGAAAATGATCCACTCAAGATAAGACAAAAAAAAATCGCTTCGAAAAAGTACATATTCTAGAACATTTTCAAAAATAATTATAAAACAGCAATTACAATGATTACCCGCCCGTGTTCGGTATTGTCGTATAAATATCTTTAAAACAGTATTCAAATACAGCTTTTTAATTTCCTTTCTCAATGTCAGTTTCGACATAAGTGTTTGTAGACGTAATTCATTGCATATTTGCTCTCACCTTTCAGCACCATTCAAGAGTATTGTAAAAGTGTAGCGGTCGTATTTGACTTTATTTTTGACTAGTATCAAAGGTATGGTCACAGCCACTACACTTTTGACTTCATCTTTGACGTGCGTCAAAGGTAAAGTCAAAGTTACCAGCATATTTGACAACGACTTTGATAAGGGTTAAAGGAATAGCAAAGCATTGATTCATTTGACTTCATCTTTGACGCGCGTCAAAGGAGAAGTCAAAGTTGTTAACAATTTGACTTCACCTTTACCGAGGTCAAAGGAGTAAGTAAAGAGCTTATATATTTGGCGACATCTTTAACGCGCGTCAAAGGTGAAGTCAAAGCCAATACCATATTTGACTTAACTTTTGACTCGTGTCAAAAGTGCAGTAAATCCAATTTTTCGTCCCGTGGATGTGTATGTAAGCGCTAAATACTTTTAATTGTGAGTGGGCGATAAGGTCGCGGAACTTGTTGCCGACCCGTGGACACTCAATTAAAAAAGATAATTCTTAAATACTGATATGAGCATCCTCCAAGAACCTTGTTGATCTAAAACAGTTGAGAAAGCTTGCGAATAGTTTTCTGTGAGTGTCAATGTCTTCGACTCAGTTTTTTCCCCTTTTATTAGCGACTATTCTTACTACAATCTTTGCGAAACCCTAACTCGGCAAATCAAGCTGTCGCAAACTGAACACGTATTCCTTCCAAGTGACTGGGCGTAGCACCGCCTAAGAACTTTTAACTGACTTGAGGGCTCAGGTAAAATGCGGGGACCTTTTTCATCAAAAACAGACAGGAAACAAAGGTTACCCCAGCACTGGCCAGGGAAGGACACATCCGTCTAAAGTGCAAGTCCAATAATGACCCATGAAAGAACAATGAAACTTTTGTCTCATGTTTTTTAACAAAACGTGTCCTAATTGTAATGGATTTGGCGACCCCGATCACCCAGTGTAATATCAAGGAAAGAAATTATTTCGCCTCTTTCTGGACAAAACAATAAAACGATCCCTTACAATAGAAAGGCTAAGTGTACTTCCACTACATCAACAAAGCTTAATTATTAGCTATTATTCTTTTTTTTTTTAACACTGAAACTTTTACGTTAACTATTTCATCCTAACGTCGCAGGCAAACATTGTAAAAGAACGATATGTGTTAAATCGAATTAGTGAAGAAAGAAAGAACCATCGATCACAATTTTCTCACGCTTTTCCACATAACAACTTCTATTTGTTTCACGTCGTGCGATTATGGGGTGATGTCATGCAAGGGGGGGGGGGGGGGGGGGGG
>CALNXI010001596.1:0-12500 GCA_942486025.1 Porites evermanni | reverse complement strand
GGCATAGTTGACAGCATCTTCACATTAAAAATGCTTATTGACAAGTACGTGAAATCTAAACCACAGGAGCACCGACATTTACTCTTTTCATGCTTCGTCGACTTTAGAAAAACCTTCGACGGTATAACCCGATAAAAACTGCTCGACAAACTGAGAAAAGGTGTCCAAGGGCGTTTCCTAGACGTTTTAATATCCATGTACACAAATGATAAATCGACAATGATTAAAATTGATAACAAATTAACCCAATCTTTTACTTGCCGGGGTAAAGCAAGGTTGCATGCTGTCACCTACTCTTTTTAAATATAAAATTAACGATGAAGTCATTTGATGCACTGATATCTGCTATACTCTTTTATGCGAGTGAAGTGTGGAAGATTGATTGCAATGGACAATTAGAAAAGGATCCAGCAGAATTAGTTCAAAATAAATTCCTGAAGTGGTTGCTGGGAGTTAAATACTGCAATAACAATGCGTGCAGCTGGGCTAAGACAGGAAGGTTTCCAATGAGAATT
The DNA here is from genome assembly GCA_942486025.1 of Porites evermanni. Taxonomy (NCBI): domain Eukaryota; kingdom Metazoa; phylum Cnidaria; class Anthozoa; order Scleractinia; family Poritidae; genus Porites; species Porites evermanni. The sequence goes on along the minus strand of CALNXI010001596.1, from coordinate 11,985 downwards.
GAAATGCAATGTAGGAACTTTAAGTTCTGGTTAACCTTAACCAAAAATGAAAACACATTATCCCAAATAGCATACAATGACATTAAATAGAATGAAAATAAAGCTTTCTGGAGCAAAAAAAATCAAATTCTTGTTGGAACAGGTAGTATTAGGAGAACTCTGGATGAAAGCATACTATGCGGACATAGGAATCGTAAACATGATCAGGTTACGACTTAAGAATATCGAACTACAAAGATGGCTGAGTGAAATAAATAACGACACCAGAAAAGATGCTAACCAAAGCATCAAAATGAGAACCTACAGGTTATTCAAAACGATAGGCAATTACAAATGTGAAGATTACCTACATCAGGTCACCAATACGCGACACAAAATAGCTCTAACAAAACTGCGACTTAACAAACACTAATTAGCCATAGAGACAGGACGTTATTCGAGACCGTTTAAGAAACCTGCAGAAAGAATTTACCCAATTTGTAAAATAGAAATGGAGGACGAATACCATTTTCTAAATATATGCCCTGCTTACCAGGAAAAAAGATGTTCGTTACTAGATTATTTGGAAAAAGAATATATAATAAAAATAAGGAGAATGTCACCCATCAAAATATTCATGTTTCTAATAAACCCCCCTAGCGGAAATGCTAAAACACAAAAACTAATAGCAAAACATGTATTCGAATGCTTTGAAAAGAGAAAGGGGAAGACGGCAAAAAGTAAATACGCTAGGACTTAGTTAATTAATAACTGATTAGTCACATAAAAAATATGGTTAAGAATTTTTGTTTTTTGCAATTTTTAATTAGTTATTTGGAAATAGTTGATGTACTATTTATTGTACATGGGTGTATAAGACTCCAAATAAAAAGCATGTATGTATGTATGTATGTATGTATGTTAGACTTTCAAAAAAGTCCTTTGTCGGATTTCATATGGCGCGGGACGAAGGGCTTTTCATACTTGATTGGCGCCAATTTTACCGACCCAAAAACGGATCGGTGCACTTGGACCAATCAGAATAGCTCCCAAGGACCCTTGGGGATAAAGCTGTCACTCACATGTACTAACTGCACTGAAACATGACTTGCGGTTTGACTGATAAGCTCGTGATAGTGTGATACGTGACCTTATAGTTTTGCTCTAACGAGGATATCTCCCAGCGATTTAAGCTCTTTTATATGAAATGATGGGAGGCTCGTTGTATATTTCTCTTAGTAGTGGTTGATCTTGAATTAAGTGCCATTTGCTCATTTAAATGTTTTTAAGGTTCTGCAAAGAAGGGTGGTACGTGGTAACGAAAGGCAGAATTTTCTTTCTCACTTCATTGGTCTTTTGTAAAGCTGACTTCCGTTCGGTAAATTTAACCTCAGAGGTGATTTTTTCTATCAGATTGTGAGGGTAACCTCTAGCGCGAAGGCGTTTAATAAAGTTGTAGATGTTTTCATAGAAGGATTTAGCTGAGGAGTTAGTTCTGACCCCGTGAGGATTACAGGAAGAGAAATGCGTGTATTGAAAAGTCTCTGTAGGTTTAAAATGTGTGCGGATGTCAAGGATTCTTTGGTTGTGAAATCTCCTTTCCCAGTATTGACTCGAGATTGAAACAAGTTTTTGTTTTTTTCCGGCCCCCTGAGGTCATCAACTTTCGCCTAAAATCATTGTTAGAGACAACTTTCGCAGAAAGTAAAAAAAATTGCTCTTTCGATGATGGAGATACACACAAGTCAAGGACTCGCAAATGAAACCTGAAACCCGAAATGCGAGTCACGCCACTCCCCATTTTTGGCCCGAAATGCAAATGGCAACCCATCAAGCGAGACAAGTCGCTCGCGGTCGGCGGGTTCGCGGCCAAAATGGCTCGCTCCGCTCGCCAAGAGGTCGACTTGTAGAAAGTCTAGTATGTATGTATGTACACCCACCGTGGTAAAGAGAGGGGGGGGGGTTGATGGAAGTTTTTGATATGTTGCAGTATTGCGCAAAGCGTTGATGCATGTGTTATTTCACATGTCAAGCACAAAAAATACCATTTATAGCGATTTTAACCTGATTTCTAAATCTTGCCAAATCTAAAATGGCGACCAAGATTGCGACCATTAATAGTGACTTCACAGGCCTCCAGCAGCGCCTCCACTTATACTAGTAATAGTTGACACTACAGCTGCCCCCGCTCTGTATATTGTCGGTCAATAGCATTCTTGCTCGTTGTGTAGCTCCTTGAAATATATCGATTCATAAGGAAGATTTTCACACATACTCCATACAATAGGTGAGATAAATACAAGAAACGCAAGGTTCCATGCACAGTTTCAGCTCGATTTACACAGCTTTTATCAAAACATTCTCAGTTTCGAGAATAGTTTATTCTAAACTATAAGAAAAGATTTAATTAGAAGTTGAATTTTTCGCTGTTTCTCTTTTACTTTTTACATTCAGTTCATTTTGTTTGCCGGAAAGGAAGCCTTAGAAATTAAAAAGACGTTTGACCAATTCACACTCGCACATTCTAGTCTTATTTTAAACTTTATAGCGGAAGGACATCTGTGAGCAGGGAATAAGTCAGCACGCAGAATTTGATTGTCGGCGAATTTCTGTAATCGTCCATCGTTTTGCTAGTGAGAAGCTAGCCGTTGTTCACTCGTCTTGCTTGTTTGGGGCTGAGTCTTATTCCGGTTAAAGAGAGAGAAAGAGTGTCTGGCAAGGTTTCCAATATAAATCAAAGATTTGTGAACTCGTGTCTGGCAAACTCTCCAAGTGTTTATATATCTACACAGTTAACGCACCTTATAACCTCCTCTGCGCTTAACGAGTGTCTTTTGGTCCATAACTTTCAAAACAACTGCTCCACAGAATGTCACTGCGTAACGCAAAAGAGTATCGAAGTATGACTGCACAATAAATGTCACAAAATCTACCTGAGCGGTCCTGCGGGCGCAAACAATAGAAACGTCATCATTACCTACCGATTCCTCGCGGCCCCAGTTCGAGCAAATCGAGATTTTTTCTAGTATACTGACTGTATATTTGAACTGTAAGTACTGTCCTTAATATACGCGCAAGTTACTAGGGTACCTCCTCGGGATTTCGCCTCTGGGCGAAATCCCTGCGGGGGGAATTAACTGTATGACTGTATATTTCAACTGTATGTTAACTTTCCTCAGTTAATATATGCGCGAGTTACTGGAGTGCTTCATCGGGATTTCGCCCTCTGGGCAAAATAATTGCGGGGGCAAAAATATACCTCATCTTGTAAAGAAGATCAAAGACTTTCCACTCTACGCAAAATCGCTTTGAAATATTGCAAAATATCAAAACTCTGGGGAGGGGTTCCACCAACCCCCTCCTCCCCTTGTACCACAGTGGGAGTATGAATTTCTGTCCCAGGTTTGATAGCCTGTCTTCTGTCGGCCTAACACTTATATTGTAACAATTTGGTTTTTAAGCTTTCTTGACATCTGTAGCCGAGTGTTGACAACGGCGATTTTGCTTCTAAGACCTACAAATTTGGTCTGACAAACACATTAGTAGAAAGACTTTTTAATTAAGATAAACAACACATGGACTGCTTTTTAATGAGGATATTATTATTATTATTATTATTATTATTATTATCATTATTATTATTATTATTATTTACAAGTGATACAGGTCAAAGTAAATTATAATTATTTTACAACATAGGGTTGATTGTAAATTACATTTTGCAAAAAGCATTTAATGCTTCTTTAAGGCAAATTTAAACTGATTCAGGTAAATAACCTTTGAAACCGATTTCAAACTAAAATTTGAAGAAATTATAACATTTTTGAAGTTTTGCCCCAACTGTGCATGAACGCGAGTTTTTTTTCCCGTCATACTTTTTCTACCCACTTTGTACGTTTTCTATTTTCCTTTATTTTTTGCCGTTTTCTTTTATTTTCTGTACTCTTTCACGAAAATGAAGGCCTGCACTGTTTGTGCTAACGCTCAGGCATCTATTTTTACGGTCTTCTGGCCATTCAGTCATAGAAATTGCTGAACTGTTGAACAAGTCTGAACGATATAAGTGAACAAGTGGTCAAAAGTAAAGACTTTAGAAAACAAACCAAGGAGTGGATGACCGTTTTTTTTGTTGTTGTTGTTGTTGTTTAAATGTGTAAGAAATGTTATCGAAAAAGCTGTAAGCATATGCGTAATAATTCTACAATAGAGAAAGGTAACAAAAAAAAATCTTTACAATTTCAAAGTTTCGAGCAAAACGGTATCAAGCTATATGACCAGCAAAGGTTGGAAAACCTTGAAGAGAAAAAGGCGGCGCACACGCGGACATGATGTCACAAGGATTTGGAAACTTTATAGCAAAAGACGACCAGCCGGCAAACTCACGTGATGTAAACCCCCTAGAGACCATCTGGATTATCTTTGACGAGACAACATACAAAGATCCAGCCCCAAAACCACTGGACGAGATAAGACAGTGACTACGCTTCGCATGGAAAAATGTGCCTTCAGACACGCTTTGGCAGCTCCTACATTCTATACCTCACCACTTATAAAATGTCAGCTAACATAAAGGAAGACATTCTTGTTACTTATATTTCAGTTATTCAATGTTAAATAAATAATCAATATTAGTAAATCCAACTAGTGGCCTATTATTAATGCTGCGCTCTGATTGGTTGAGCTACTACTAGCCCATTGGTAGCGAAAAGCGCCGGCTTTGAAAACCAAAACAATGGCGGCTGAATCACGTTTTGCTAGCTAAAAGTTGTTTTGTCTCGATATTTTTTACCAACTAATTGGATTTTACTAAAACAATTATTCCTCTCGCCCTCATGGGCTCTGAGTCAGTAGCCCATGAGGCCGAAGGTGTTTGTTATTTCTCGATACTTAAAATCACGGCTGCGACAACTCGGTGCAAGGGGCAACCACTTATTTGTTCACTCTCACTTATGTACATTTCTAATGGAAATATATGATGAATGAACTACTTTTAATCTGTGGTTCAGTTTCACGTGAGTGATGACGTAATTACCTTAGATGTGACATGGGAAGATATTTTGTGACAATGTTATCTTGTTGTTGTGGTACAGTCTTCGACGTGTAAACTTGTCAAAGTTATAAAACTTTTTAAAAAATTGCCTCAAAGGATTCTGGGACGTTTTTTAGGATAATTATAATTTACTTTTATAATTATTATTATTATATTTTGCCGAAAAGTGGGGAGTGCAAGGCCACCTGCCTCCTCCCCTTCCAAGCGCCCTCATTTTAACAACACAATACTCAATCAATCAATCAAAACCTTTACAGGACCCTTAACCGGAGCGAGCAACTCCTATACTAGGCCTATGTCACGGGGTATTTACGGACCGTACAATGCGATTTAAAGCTTAGTAGCTTGAGGGGTCGTGTATAGGATAGATAACTACACAACCGTTCTAAAATCAAACCTGTTTTAATGCAATAGTACGTAATCTGACAACTGGGTTGGATTGAGTTCAGTAATCGAACTAAGAAACTTGAATGAAGCCTCGATCTCGAATAATCTGATGACTGGGCCATTTCGTATCTCGTTATTTGAAGGTACACTTCATGTTGATAAAATACACGTGTGATTCAAAATCGCAAACATTACGCATGCGCTACCCGTTCCAGTCGATCGGTAGACCGATTTCACACTGAAATGGGTGGTCGTTTCGCGTTTACATGATACCGTTGCGAGATTACGTACCGGGGTGAAATTCTCGCCCTGGTACAAAAACCGGGGTGAACTCACGCCGGGGTGACTCACGCCGGCATGACATTTTGTGGTGGTATCAGGTAAACAAATATACAGCCATAAGAGGGAACCGGAGTGAACTCGCTCCGGGACGAAAGTCGCCCCGGTGTCATGTAAACACCCCCTAAGCAGGCTATTCGAGAAGTTACACCGGGTACAAAGCGCCCGGGAAGTAAACAGAGGTGAAGAACTATCTAGATAGATAAGCGCAAAGCTGGTGAGGCATTGATCCAAGCAAACATACCCCTCTGCGGTCACTTCACAAAAGTTAAATAAAATCTGAATGTGCTTTTCTAAAGCCTGCGGTCACGCCGTCTGAAAGAAAATGCGTGGTGACTTAGACGTCTCGGCCCACTGGCTTGTTTTTATTTCAAAACCGTTAATTATTCCCTGATTAGTAGAGGGGTTCGAATCACTATAATTACTAGGTCTTAGTTCTGGTAACAAATATGTGTATATGCCAGATTAAAAGTAGTTCTAGAGTGAACAAATAAGTGGCTGCCCCTTGCACTTTAGTGTCGCATCGGGCTGTCGCAGGCGTGATTTTAAGAATGGAACGTGAATAACAAACACCTTCGGCTACACTAATAACCATGCACAGTGATAAAAAGCTAGAAAAACCAACTAGCCAAACGTGGTCTCTTTGCGCTAAAAAAAAAGTCATTAAACATATCTAAAATGTTTAAGCAAAAGGAAATTATTCTTATTAATTCCTTGACTGAAGATTCATTCTTAGATAATTATGTGTTGCTGAAGTCGGTTACATATTAAAGTTCAAAATCAAACTTATATGTTCCACTGGGGTACAGTTACGATATTCTGAATTTCTTACCTGCATAAGGGAAATAAACTAAGGAAACAACAAGAACCTGAGCAATAGAGATCAGCATATTTCCTCGGTTGGCCCATTTATATTTTTATATTTTTATCCCATTGTGTGCGCATTTTAGTGACGTCATAAAGTGAGAAACTTGATCAGCGTTACGGTCGTTATGGCGACCAAGAAATACTTTTGGCGATTACCAGCGATGGCAAAATTATTTTACAGCGAACAATGAAGCAATATGGACCAGTAGCTTCAAGGGAACAAGAGCGAAAATCGAGACATAATTAAACGTCCTAACTAGGTCGAGTGATATGTTTGTCGGAAGTGCGTTCCAGTTCGTCTTCTTATCGTCAAATCCTTTCTTTTCCCTGAAATCTGTAACTTTGAATTCATGTTACAACACGGCAAACCCACGATGAATTGGTTCCTTTCCTCCGATCGATGTGACCGATGGATCAACGACTGCTTTCTATCAGCTCCCTGCATCGATCGGTCGTTAAACCGAAAGTGAAATGCCTGCGAAATAGCCTTGAAATGCGCGCTTTAACTAATTTTATTTACAGGTATCTATGAATTCTGTCGCTCCAATTGCTTCAAACAGAGTCTGTGTCAGAGAAAAGTGCTTTAACTGTAGTAATTTTGTCTGCAAGGAGCGGTCTCAGTGGAGGTTAGAATCCCGAAGAAGACTTTTTTTTTTCGTTTTTGTCTGTTTTGCTTGTTGTTGTTGTTGTGTTTTTTATTAATTATAATTATTTTCCGTTGGCTTGTTTCCTTTATTCTCACAGCTGACCCTTTACACCTTGTGAGATTTTTATATATATAGACTATCTAGAAATTCCCTCTTGAAATTTCTGTTTTTTAGTAGCGCCACGTAATGCCAGCCTTGTCGGGCTGTTTCTTTTTCCTCTTTCCGTATTGTCCGGATTTATTTGGGAACGAGGGAACAAAGCTGAAAGCAACGGACCAAGGCCGCACCTCGACGTCACAAATCGATAACGCCACTGCGACTACCAACCTGACCGATATACTTTATTGGTACTTTTTTTTATTACCTGCGAAATGTACTAAGTTTCGCGAAGTCAGTTTAATTGCGCGATTTCAGCAGGCACTGATATGAGAAAAAGGGCAACAAATTTCAGATTTAAGCGTTCTCGACGTTTTTTCATTTCTAAAAAAGTATGAACCTTTTAAAATGTCTGGATAAACTGGAACAAGAAATGTGTTGAAACAACGTTATTTCATAAATGAAGATACAAAATGAAGCTTACCCGTAAATGAGCATTCGTCGATACACTGCCCCGTCTATGGTGTAATGCTATAACATGTTAATAGTTTTTTTTTCCTTTTCTTTTTCTGTTATTTGAATTTTCTAGCTATATGGGTTTTGAGTGCTTATAAATTTCGCGAGGATTTATTTTCGCGGGTCTTTAATTTCGCGATTTTTTTTTCTTTTTTTTCAATCGCGAGAAAAAGCGAAGTTATGTATACCCATAAGAAATATTAATAATAAAGCCGATTCGTGTTTCTGTCTCTCTATGCGATCCACACACGTTCCACGCGAGATGCGAATTTTGGCAAAATTATTTCAATGTCACTTAAAGGGACCTTTACTCCACTCCAAACGTACAAAATGTGTCATCTCATCAAAGACGCAAAATGACTATATTTTTAGAGAACAAATCCTCAGCCAGTTTGGAGAAATTGGGTTCGGAAAAATAAACAAACAAAAAAACACGTTACGTGGTTACAGGGTTTATTTCGAGTTACTAAACAAGGAACCGGGAGGGAGGAAACTAGTACGGGGAACGGGAAAATGAAAAAATGGAAATCAAGTAGATCATTGAAGATGAAGTTACTGACAGAGCAAGTGTTTAAGTTAAATTTTGTTCCCAATTTTCATGTTCCTGTTCCTCGTGCTCGAAATTTGATGAAATCGATCGGTTTTGATCCCTTTTGAGCACTGCACGTCCGTACCGGGAATGCAAAGAACCATTCACGCCCTATTCAAGGTCGCCTGTTTTAGCTTCACCGTCTATAGTTATATTTTTATAAACATGGGGCTCATCGGCTGGAGAATCCTTTGTTATACTTTGTGAGAGCCTAGAATGGCTGTCATTAAATAAATATGTTATAGGTCAGTCATGTAACTATATTTACAAGGCTAATGGCTCGCTGCGGATTCCTTTCTGTATTTAGCAAACTTCATTATTTTCAACATTTACTAATAGGCCTGCTCGTTTAAAATTGATGCCTTGCTCCAAACGTTATTGCAACTGCAACAAATGAAGACCTCACCTGAGCCGCTAGTCCTGAAAATACCGATATTTTTGATGTGGCTAGTTTGATATGTCCAAGTTTATATTGCGTAATTTACTGTGGCAAATAAAAATACTCTAATTATATGCTTATCATGGTCTGCTGCATGTAATTTTTTGCTCTTTATTATAAATTCATTAGCTGCTGAAGTCAAGTTTTTCTTGTTCCATACTGAGTTTAAAAGTTGTTGCTGCAGTTAGCCCGATTATTGATAACAAAGTATAGGGTAAGATAATTCTGTGTACATTGTATTAGAAAGTTCTCTCCATTAGCACTTTTTTACTCGTACCCTGCTATATATAGCCCGAACCAAGCTCTGTAAATCCTGTATTTCGATGAGTCAGTACTGTTTAAAGTTACTCCGGATGTGGTTTGTCATGGAAATTAGTTCACCGCGGGTGGGGGAGGGTGACTAGGGAAAACACTTGCCTAGTCCCCAGGCCTTATTATTCCGCGCGGCCAACGCGTGCCGGGTGACGTGGTCCAAGCGAACATGTAAGGCCTTGGGTGCGTTTTTGGGGGAAAATCCAAATCCGGATTTTCGAATTTAAAAACTGCTTTTGCGTTTTGGGGGCCAAATCCAAAAACGGATCATGAATCCATATCCACACTCAGGGTGGATTCTTCGTATCAAATCCAAATGCGGATTTTTGAGATTCACAATCTGAGCCCGTTTTTTTCAGGAAAGTATTTAAAAAAAGTATTTTTGACAAGCGGTGTTACGAAAAAAAAATGGTACGCAACAGCATACATGTATGACATTCTAACTGAACCTATATTATTATTATTATTATTAACTTTAGTTACCTATCATTCCATGTTATGACATAACAAAAGTAAATTGTGCGCTCTGATTGGTCACGCCACGAAACTGAGCAAGCGGGGTAAAATTTAGGCAAATTCAACAAATCTCCTCTCCTGACGGTAAAATACACCGATGAAATGCACAGATGAAACGTGGAAGTTGAAGAAAATACTAAGCTGTCGTTTTGAGGGAAAAAAGACAAAAGATCAAGCCNGCTCAAAGTAAAATCACTCATTTGACGGAGGGGGGGCCTTAAGTTTTATTCGAAATGTAAATAAAATTAAACGCAATAAAAGATTCTCAATACAGGCATCATGATAGACTGTAACAAATATCAATACGAACAGCTGTTAAGCGATTATTGAGAATATTCCATCAAAATGAAAAGCAAATTCACAACTGATCAATTTTAACCGTCTTCTAATTGAGCTGATCCTGTGTAAAGCAAAAATCATGAACTTGTTTTTCAGCTTCCCCCACAAAACAATGGGAATCAAACAGATCTCGTAGATAAGCTTTGTCGGTTTTTGATGTGAATAAAAGTAATGTTTCTTCATCGACTGAATCGATTTACTAAATTCCATATATATCTGGCTCATAACAAAGTTCAACAGGCTCTCCTCCCAAGGATCTAAATATCATGCAAGCTCTTTTTCGTCTGTTATTTGAAGTGTTCAATCTCCTGTTCCTTGATTTTTTTCTCTGCTCCTTTCTCTTTCTGGCTTTAGAAGTTTTAGATTTTGAGCCAATGTGGTAAGCACCCCGGTACTTAGCAAATGCTTTGTCTAAATCTTCAATCAAGCGATCAACATCCTTCTCGATACTAGATGATACATAATAACGTTTGTCATTATTAAAGGTGTGATGGCAGCTCAGTCCAGTTTTGAGTTTACCAGTGTTTTCAGAGAAGAGGCTGTCGTCGTGTTTTGAGATCTTATCTTTGATGGCTTGAAGCTTAAGCTTGATTTCATTTGCCTCATTTTTACATCTAGTGATATTACTGTCATCATGTGGGTTTGGCTTGTAGTCATCACAGAGAAATCTACCGGCACAGGCTGGATTGTCGGACAATAGATACTGAAACCTATTTTCCAGCTGCTCAATGTCCATTGTAATGTTATACTGTCTATCCCTATCAGCAATGAACATTCTTTTCATCAACTGAACATTAGATCCAGCCCTTACTTTGAAGCTTTCATAAAAATCTGGCAAAAGCTTGTTTCCGAAAAGAGAAATTCTTCTTTTAGCATCAGGGACGAAGCCAAATTTCTTATCTTTCCACTTAGGTCCAGATGAGTAAGGTCGTAATATGCCGTCTCCTACTGCATTTGAGTTCGTCTCCGGAGAAGTATCCTGCACTGTTGCAATGGTCTCCACTCGCCTGTGCTTTGCTGGCGGACAGCCACAATACGAGCATTTATTCGAACCTTCATCCTCTCCTGGCCTTTCATATTCTTCACAATCACGGTCTTTTACAAGACAATTCTTCCTTGATTGGCCACGACAATCCTTCCCCATTCTACAGTAGCTGTAAATTTTTAAAACTCGTGTCTTCAGCAGCTCGTTTGTTTTAAAAATTCTAGGCGTTACTGTCTTGAAAGAAAGGGACTGGATACTAGTAGTATTCCACAGGCCTCCCAATTCGTAAAACTTCAATATGGCGGAAAATATGGCGGATCAAACAGAAAAGGAAAATATCTTGGCTAGTGAGGATTGGAGAACAGTGCCGCTTGACAGTGAAAAGCACGGTATCGTAGAAAAGGCAAGATTAAGTGAAGTTTTGTTCAAATCTTTGCAATCGTCGACAATCGAACAGAGCCGAAATAAACTCCTTGGATTGATAAACATTACAAAAGGTCAATTGAAGCTTCGGAAATTGCAAGGCCTGGTTGCTGTTTTGGAAAGTCTTTCAGTGCCTTCACAATATGAAACAGAGTTTACCCCAAATGGTCGATGGAAGGGTTATCTTCCTTTTGAATTAGCATTCGACATCTATGCGGATTTTGTTTACACGAGCAACCGTGAATATGTCGCTTTAGAACCGGCAGGTACAAAACGCAGGGCACAGGTCACAGGTCAGGGCACAGGGCACAGGGCACAGGGTACAGGGCACAGGGCACAGGTCACAGGGCACAGGGCACAGGTCACAGGGCACAGGGCACAGGGCACAGGGCACAGGGCACAGGGCACAGAAAACGCAGTAAAAACAGTTAAGACACTCCATTAGGCTTTTTTGTTTTATTTCCGGTTACGCCACAATCAGGCATATGCTTGCCATCGACC
>CALNXI010001595.1:97752-116790 GCA_942486025.1 Porites evermanni | reverse complement strand
AATAAACAATGAGCTATGGTGTCATCTTTTCAGAATAATTTTTGAGGGGTGAATTGTTCCTTCGTTGTAGGGGCAGTTTCATCATTTGCATGCATCTTCCGTTTAGTAGTACTTTGAATTTCATCTTTGTTGAATCTGAGACTGTATGCTGTGTGGAATTTTGCTCTCCTGCTAACGAATGTTTGCTCCAGTCCATCACCATCGTCCATGCGAGTGAGGCTTTAACATCCTCCAGCAAACAACCAAGGTCATTGAAAGCTTGCAGTGCTTCAGCGATAGTTTTATATCCGGCTCCTTTAAGTCTATCAGAATAGTCTGCTGGACACACAAGTTTCTTGCTGGTGTCTTTTTGGCAAAAGAGGCACTTACTCCAGTCCAAGGGCGTGTTGCTTCTATTACATGAAGAACCGGCAATGTCACTGCCTGATACGGTTCTAACAGTCGGCTCCATAGATAAGCCGTTGTTATATTTTGAACGGCTTGGAAGGTACCAACGTGGTGCACAGTACAAAACAATAAGACCTAATTACCTAGCACAAAACTTGCACGTGATAACTCTTTTTGCATTCAGCCTTGTAAAAAGGAACAACAGCAGGTGCAAAATTTGTCAATAATTTGCGGGCTATTCCTGCTACCGGAAGTTTTAACATTTTGCTTGTCGTAGCTAAAAAAACCATCAAACAAATTTAAGTCTTTTTCGTAATTTCAAGGGAAACAAAAAGAAGGGAACAAAACACTATGATACAATCAATGTCAATGAATCACATTTGTATAGTTCTTCCTCAAAATGACGATAATTTTCCTGAAACATTTAAATATTTTAATTCCGATAAAATTATAAAGGTTTTGGGCGTTTTAATAAATGTACAGCATTAAAAATATTTATTCATCTTACTTGTAAGTAATTTTGCATCATTCTGTCTTACTAAAGATTTCTACTGGCAGCCAATTTGAAAATGCCCCTCCCCCCTGGCAAAGGTATTATCCAGATTGCCTATAATTTTAAAATGTTCCCCATGATTTATAGTATTAGTGTGCCAAGTTCCATACTTTTATCATAAAGTGCACAATTGACCTCATCATCATACAACATTTCACAGTCATGATCATTAAACAGACATCTTGCTGAAAGAATCACGCCATAACAATAGCCCGCAACTCACAATTGCCTCACTGGCCATAACAATGTTATCCAAACAATTCCGTCATGACAATAACAAGCAAATTACATTCTTCACTGGCCATACAACATTTCACAGTCATGATCATCAAACAGACAACTTGCTCAAAGAATCACGCCATGACAATAGCAGGCAAATCACAATTTCCTCACTGGCCATAACAATTCTATCCAAACAATTGTCATGACACTAACAAGCAAATTACATTTTTCACTGGCCATACAACATTTCATAGTTATGATCATCAAACAGACACCTTTCTGAAAGAGTCACGCCATGACAATAGCAGGCAAATCACAATTGCCTCACTGGCCACAACAATCCTATCCAAACAACACTACCGTGTATAAATAAAAGCGATTTACTTTATTTACAATAACAGGCAAGTTACAAACATTACAAAATAATTCTAACGTATCACCCCAAAACCCAATTATGAGGAAAGTAACAGTAAGGAGCCCCTCAAGGACATAGTGGACAAAACCCACAAACAAACCCTGGACGCCCCCTGAAATAGGCATCAGTACAAAATTACATAACCCAACCATGCACAAGACAACAAAAAACAGTCGCAAACTCAAAAAAAAATAAAAAAATATATATATATATATATATATCACAAGTGAAACTGGAGCAAGAAAATGCCAGAAGAGGAACATGAAAAGAAATTAATCCAAAAACACTATACAACCATGTGAATAAAAACGAGTAGTCAGGACTCAAAAATTTACCTCAAGTTTCTCTTCAGCCGTCAATGCACCAGCTTGTTGTCCGCCCTGTGGTCCGGGCACATCATTTCCCGGTGCTGGACTGACTGGTCTTGGGACCTCTTGCATCTGGGGCATCTGAACTTCACTGTTCGGTTGAGGCATTCTCTATCCAAAGTGTTCTTCAGGCATAGGGAGATTTCAGCAGACATGAAGGCATTCTTTACCCATAATCGGTAATAACGTGGCTGCAACTATTTTCTTGTCTTTCTGGTCCAGTTTGATAGCAGTAGCATAATTCTTCCAGCTGTCTTTGAAAAATTACCAATTTGAGGCTCGATCTCCTGTCATATCCATTTTCGAAAGTGGAGGGATCATGAATTGAGACATGTTTTTAGTTTATGATACAGCGGTAAACAGTTCTGACTTCAAAGCGGCATGAGCATGAATTCGTCAGTAATGAGGTATCACAGCCTATTTGTGTGATACCTTTGGTGAATGTCTTGATTTTGAGCACCTATTTGTTTCGGCTGAAAATCCTGCCTCAGAACACTATGTTATGTCTTGGCATCTCAACCAGTCAAGCACATGGTAAATAAGTGTGTTTTAATGAGTCCCAGATATGTGACATAATATACACTACATAACAGCATTCTATACATTCTACAGGCTCAAATCCTTAAAATATGTCATAAAGTCAAAATAAGTTACAAGTTGAGCAATCGCATTTCGTAATAAGATGGAGAGTAGCGAGGAAACAATATCCTAACACTTCAGTCAGAGACATGCATCGGCAATTTGAACTCTTGACTTGGAAAAGACCGTTTTATGAAGGTCTTATCATCATCATCCCTACCATCATCATTTTTATCATCCATCATCATTATCATCATTATTGAATTATTAATTTGTGTATCTGTGGTGTAGTGTATTGCATAAGTCTACTCGATATTGCACGTTATTTAGGTTACCAACCAATGCCATACGTCTCTAAGCACTCCCTGATGTATGAGACATTTGTGCACGTCGTTCTTTCACTCAAAACGTCTCCCCTTACTGCTACCGCCTCCCCCACTTTCTTTGAATTGACCTTGCTCCTTATAAATGTTTCCACCTGAAAACAAATTGTAAATTGAAAAAAAAAAGAGTAGTAAACCGGTAACGTATTCATTGCACACCTTCCCCTTAGGTGATATAGGAAGATCTCACGATCTGTCTTATCACTTTTATGCTGATGATACACATTTACATTTTTCTTTTGAAAGGTCATAGCCTGAGGATTTGTCAACATGTAGATCTGCCATTGAAGACTGCATTAAAGATTTTGACCTTTGAATGTTAGAAAATAAACTGAAATTGAACAGTGGGGAGACTGAAATTATAGTATTTTCATCCTCCCATCTCCCACGTTCTGTGTTTAATGAACCTGGTGAATGCTTCTGACATTGCTGACTTTTCAAATATTGCTAAAGAGATTGGGTTTATTTTCAATAACTCTCTATTGATGGTTCCTCACGTTACTGCTGTATGCAAGTCTTCTGTTTTCCTTTATGCACTTCTTTAAAGATTTGCACGTTTGTTTCTCACGATACATGCAAAACTCGAATTCATGCCTTTATTACTGCAAGGATAGACTAATGTAAGTCGTTGCCCTATGGTCAAACAAAATGTATCTTAAGATGTTTGCAGTGTGTCCTAAATAGTGGTGCTAGGCTTATTTACCTTACTAGTAGACATGAACATTTTACGCCATTGCTTATTCAGGTTGGTTACCTATTGAACATGGGATATCTTTCAAAATTGCCGTGATTATATTTAAGGCTCTTCATGGTGCTGCACCGAACTATCACTGATCTTGTCAAGCCTTATAGACATGGTAGAGTCTTAGATCCCCTAATCAATTGTTAGTTTTTACACCTAAATTTCATCTTAAGACTTATGGTGGATTGTCTTTTGTTATTGCTGCACCCTCTGTTTGGAAAGCACTTCCATTCGAGCTTGGATTTTGTAATTCCCATTTTTGTTTTAAATCTAAGCTCAAGACTTGGCTTTTTAAAGTTTCTTATGATGTTGTCTTATAGAATGATGATGTTTTATAGGACGATGATGTTGTTTTATAAGATTTTAATTTAGTTTTTGTTAAGGGTATCTCTTTATGATAACTAGTTTTTATAATGTAAAGCGCTTTTGGACCATTGGTAACCAGCGTTCTATAAATATTGTATTATTATTATTATTATTATTATTATTATTAAGAACGATGGGATCGGCTTAATTTATGTACGGAGTAAGGGTGCACCACGCTGATCTTGAAAGTGGAGCATAACATGTCAAGTATGTCCTGTGCCACTGTTTGGTATAGTGTGAACATTTATTGGGACCACAGCAGAAGTGAATAAGTTTACAATAATAGGACTGGAACCCACTTAGAGGGGAGTATATATATTTATTTTAGGAGCGTGGATTGAGAATTAAAGAACCAAACCCTCTTGGCCAACTGGTGTATGAACAATCAGCCAATCAGCTTTGAGTATAATTTTCTTTTAAAACCATACAATTCTTTGCGTGCCTAAAGCTTGTCTGTACGAGCCTCTAGCGTTGTCGTGTGGTTGAAATGGTACCGTTTTCAGTAAGAGATGTTTACATTTGGAGGCTTTCAAGAGAAAAATTTGGCACAGAGTGGAGTTAAGATTGACAATGAAGTCGTATAATAACTGTTGACTTGTTAAAAGAATGAGCTAGAAAAGGATTCAATCTTACAATAATCAATTTTACGAGAAATGAGTGAGAGTTTTAATTGGTCGACTTCTGTACTCGCTTGCACAAGAGGTGGTTAAATTTCCCCTCAATTCCCGCACACATTTGGGTAACAAACTCAGCTTTGTTTGACAAAGGGAGTGCAGTCAGTAGACTCAAACAAGCCAGCTGTCCTGCCCTAACAAACGTTGGATCCTGGAGAACTAGATATTGGTCCTCAAGAATTTGTTGGTCGTACATGTTATGGTAAACTGTAGCAAGTCCGCGATTTTTTGCTTGCTTTAGAGATGGAACTTTGGAGAGTACTTCTTGCAGCTTGACTATTGCAAGTTTCGGAAAATGGAGACAAATTTGTTGCTCACTAAAAGTTACCAACTTCTGGAATACATCCCGAGAGGAGAAGCTTCCTTGTAAACAAAAGTGAACAGGTGGCACAACTTTGGTGACTCTCAGAAGAGCGATTCTGAAATTTTAGGGTGCCAACCAAAGCCATGAGCCTCTAAGCATTCCCTGATGTACATGACATTTATGTTTGTGCTTCTTTTGGGTAAAACTTCTCCACTTACTGCCAACGCCTCCACCACTGTCCTCGAGTTTACTTTGCTTCTTATTAATGTTTCTGCCTGAAAACAAATTGTATATATATATATATATCACACATAAACCTCCCAGGATACCAGGATAAAAACCATGCCTTTTTGTCCAATAGGTGGTAAAATATACTCTTCATGTCAATGTTATCTCATTCGCATTGTTATTTTCCATTGGAAACACAGGGTCCGGTATGGCACCTGCTGCAAAGCTGGCATACATGTGTGCAAGCAGTTGTTACACATACTCCCTTTGGTGTAACCCCTTGAACAGAATCTTCAAAAGTCTCCTTAAGAAGTATAATGAATTTGCCCATTTTCAACTTGTAAAGGGACCTTGTTATAAGTNAGCGCTTTTGGACCATTGGTAACCAGCGTTCTATAAATATTGTATTATTATTATTATTATTATTATGAAGAACGATGGGATCGGCTTGATTTATGTACGGAGTAAGGGTGCACCAGGCTGATCTTGAAAGTGGAGCATAACATGTCAAGTATGTCCTGTGCCACTGTTTGGTATAGTGTGAACATTTATTGGGACCACAGCAGAAGTGAATAAGTTGACAATAATAGGACTGGAACCCACTTAGAGGGGAGTATATATATTTATTTTAGGAGCGTGGATTGAGAATTAAAGAACCAAACCCTCTTGGCCAACTGGTGTATGAACAATCAGCCAATCAGCTTTGAGTATAATTTTCTTTTAAAACCACACAATTCTTTGCGTGCCTAAAGCTTGTCTGTACGAGCCTCTAGCGTTGTCGTGTGGTTGAAATGGTACCGTTTTCAGTAAGAGATGTTTACATTTGGAGGCTTTTCAAGAGAAAAATTTGGCACAGAGTGGAGTTAAGATTGACAATGGAGTCGTATAATAACTGTTGACTTGTTAAAAGAATGAGCTAGAAAAGGATTCAATCTTACAATAATCAATCTTATGAGAAATGAGTGAGAGTTTCAATTGGTCGACTTCTGTACTCGCTTGCACAAGAGGTGGTTAAATTTCCCCTCAATTCCCACACACATTTGGGTAACAAACTCAGCTTTGATTGACAAAGGGAGTGCAGTCAGTAGACTCAAACAAGCCGGCTGTCCTGCCCTAACAAACATTGGATCCTGGAGAACTAGATATTGGTCCTCAAGAATTTGTTGGTCGTACATGTTATGGTAAACTGTAGCAAGTCCGCGATTTATTGCTTGCTTTAGAGATGGAACTTTGGAGAGTACTTCTTGTAGCTTGACTATTGCAAGTTTCGGAAAATGGAGACAAATTTGTTGCTCTCTAAAAGTGACCAACTTCTGGAATACATCCCGAGAGGAGAAGCTTCCTTGTAAACAAAAGTGAACAGGTGGCACAACTTTGGTGACTCTCAGAAGAGCGATTCTGAAATTTTAGGGTACCAACCAAAGCCATGAGCCTCTAAGCATTCCCTGATGTACGCGACATTTATGTTTGTGCTTCTTTTGGGTAAAACTTCTCTACTTACTGCCAACGCCTCCACCACTGTCCTCGAGTTTACTTTGCTTCTTATTAATGTTTCTGCCTGAAAACAAATTGTATATATATATATATATATCACACATAAACCTCCCAGGATACCAGGATAGAACCAAGCCTTGGGTCCAATAGGTGGTAAAATATACTCTTCATGTCAATGTTATCTCATTGGCATTGTTATTTTCCATTGGAAACACAGGGTCCGGTATGGCACCTGCTGCAAAGCTGGCAGACATGTGTGCAAGCGGTTGTTACACATACTCCCTTTGGTGTAACCCCTTGAACAGAATCTTCAAAAGTCTCCTTAAGAAGTATAATGAATTTGCCCATTTTCAACTTGTAAAGGGACCTTGTTATAAGTCATTTTATCGTGCAGCAACAGTGTTTTTGTCAAAGAGAATTCTTTAAATTGTTCTTTTGACTTCAGATTTAAAGATATATGACTGATAACTAAAGAAACATTTAACTTAAGATTATAAGCAAGCATACCCAGACAGGGCAAGGACAATGATGAAAACGTCAACCAGACGTTCAACCCACCTTTCAGCAAAGACATTCAGACGATTTGTTGCAAGACAATGAGTAAAATAGCCAAGAATAATCAGGTCTATTCAGGACGAAGTAAACATCAGTCAAATTGACTAATATTATCATCGAGTACCAAGACTACGCCATGAATTATATACTCTTTGAGCAAAAAATGTACAAGCATCAATAATTTATAAGATCCAACGGCGTGACAATCAGCTACAGTAAGTACAGAGACAAAAAAATAGAATTAAACAAACGTGTACGGGCGGTCATTTAAACCAAGATTAGTCAGTGTTTAACAAAAATTCATTTTTAGTTTGCTTAATGCTTATATCAAGACAATGGTTATCGGTCACAGTTTGATCTTAGCAACAAGCCAGACTGGTGTTAAAGGGGGCGGCACGGTGATACATCATTACACTGTTATTTGGTGTTACACACTGTTCATAATGGTACAGGCTGGTAAATGGTAATAGACAGTGATATGTGGTGTTACACGGTGTTACATAGTGTTGCAGGGTGTTAAATGGTGGTACATGGTGTTACGTGGTGTTAAAGAGTGCTGATACATGGTGGGACATGGTATTACATAATGTTGCAGGATGGTACATGGTGTTGCACAGTGTTACACGATGTTACATAGTGTAACGTGATGTTAGATCCAGGTGATTTGTGCGTCAATCATTAGCCAATCAGGTTTGCCCAAAGCTTGTCCGTACGAGCCTGCAGCGTTGTCGCATGGTTGAAATAGTACCATTTTCAGGAAGAGATGTTTACATTTGGAGGTTATTCACAATACTCAAAATCGAAGCGTGAAGGTAAAACATTAAAATAACAAGTCTCATGCACAAGGTTATGCTGGTGTATGGGGCCCTGAATTCCAAGATGCAATAATAAATGCCGTTGAACACTCCCTCTCCGCTCAGTCTCTGATCAGCACAGGAGGAAAAATCAAGTATCTGTAAACTTAAACATGACAGAAACACGTGATTCCATTGCGGAAACACAACGGCAAACGTGTGTTTCTGTTAGCAGATACATTATGGTTTTTCATGTTTCCGTCGCTGTGTTTACAACGGAACTGGAATGCTTGTTTAGATGTTTCCGACAGATTTCCATTTCAGGAATCACGTATTTCCACAATCGTTAACATGTGTTTATGTTGTGGAAACGTGAAATTCCGTACCGGAAACCTTTTGTTTCGTTCGTTCTACTGGTGGAAATGTGAAGATACGGTCTGGCAACCTGACTTGTTTTTCCGTGTTTCCATCCATTTCCGTTACTGCGTAAATGCGTCCAAAAAGTTTCATATTTGCAGAAACCAGGTTTTCCAATTCGAATTTTTCTTTATTCTTACATGAAATTAACCTTTGAGTACTTTTCCTGGTTACCTTACATGCAATGAAGACTGGTTCATTATATAAGTCAGCCAAATATATACCACCATAAAACTGAAATCCATCTGTGTTGCATTTAAAATTTTATTCCATTTCCTGCATATAGACTCTTATCAAACAATGCTTATTTATGGTCCTATATCATACCTTGGGAACCGATATCAGTAGTGTGACCTTCCCAGAATTTTTTACCTAGGTAAAACAAAACCCGAGATGAATTTACCTTGCAAAATTTTTTGATGAATTTGCCCTAGGTAAATCTGTTTTACCTAGGTAAAAGTCTGTAGTGTGAACACAGCTAATGTGATATGCCTGATATTCATGTATTTTCTAAACTAAAATATTTTAGCAGTGGGAAGCATGCCAACAGAGGGAATAAATCAATAATTGACAAAAATATCATGCCTTTTGTTTTTCTCACATTTTGTATTTGTCTCTTGGTATTGAAGTTGCAAGGGAAACTAAAAAACAAGCAACAGCCACTGCAACCATATAACGTCTTAACCGACAACAATGCACACTGAGCTACGAGTGAGGATACCACATAACTTTAGTTATAATGCTGATTAAAAAAATTACCGGAGAAAGTGTCAAATTTAGTCAAACTAAGTCTATGCTATAGAGCTTATAAATATGAGCTTCAATATCTGAATAAACAGAATCAGTTCTTAACATTTCGCTATGTTTATTATGGTCAGTTCAACACCTTAAATTCAATGTTATGTTTGCCACAAAACCCTACTCCAGCTCAACTCTTTGGTGGCTATTATTAGTAATGTGTTGCATATTTTAAACTCTACAGCGGAAACTGTTTAGCGGGAAATGCAAAGCAAACACTATGTCTGAAAAGCGATATACAGTTAATTGTAAAATCAATACACTTGAGAGTAACCAAACTGTAATAAAGAGCAAACTGTAATAAAGAGGAATTGTCTGACCTTCAATTTCCCTTTTTTAGTTTTTTTTCTCAAAACCACAGATCTTTGGTTATTTAAGGGATGATCGGTAAACAAATCTCCTGGTTGCTTTGCAAGTTGTGGGAACATTGTTTGGATTTCATTAAGAGAACATATGAGGAGTACCCCCTCCTCACTGGTCAATATGCATGATACTTGCATAGAACTGCAGGGTAATATAGGATAATAGAAGTAGTTTTACCAGTGTAACTTCACTGCTGGTATTGCTGTCCACCAAAATGAAGACTTTAAGGGGCTGTGTCACAATTTTAGTATCATTCTGTGACAGTTGATTTTACGCTATTTACCACGCCACATTACGAAGTTCATTTGGAAATTGGGTACCACATCATGAAGTAACCTAATTACATGGCAAGTGTATAGGAAATCAATTGCGAACAACGAGATGTAGTTGTCAACTTTGGCGCAACTGAACTTCACAAGTCTGCTCAACAGTAACTTTTTTTACCAGTTGCATTAATCACTGCATGATCAGAGTTCTTGTCAAAAAAGTCCCTGTTCCTGGGATCACAGTTACTGCAAACATCTACATATAGATATTCTTCAAATTTTTCTTGAGCATTCACAGTAAAGCATTATTAGTAGTAGTACTCCTTTGGAACTATTGTCACTTTTTGTATGAGTAACCCAAATCAAGTGTCACTACACAACTTATCGAACTATTACGGAACGGTGCCTGTAGATCCAAGTCGCCCACAAAATCGCGGGTCCCATGACTATTTGCGTGCTCACAAAGGGAGCCGACGCGTGTCGCGTTCTTTGATTCAAGACTTAAGCGTTAGCGTATTGTTTCCACGATACAAAGGTAATTTAACTTAAGAAAACCAGTAGATCGAAGCTTTTGCGCTACTCTCTCTTTTCACTTCATAAAATATTTTAACGATTAAGGCCAGCAGAATGTATAGAATGCCAGAAAACAATCAGGAAGTCAAACAGTTTTGAACTGCGCTAGAAGTTGTTTTTTTCAGTATGCAAATCACCTACCCAATCACTTACTTTCCATCGAACTGAAATATCCTGACTTTATTTACCACTTTTCAATTTGTTTCGTTTCATTTTATATTATTTTGTGCAAGCTGAGTTCTTTCATACGAATTTATGCTTTCAAAAGTAAAGAAACTTCGAGGAAATGTTGTGTTTACAACTACGGCAATTTGCATCTATTTCGCTTCACTTACACTTATATGCAAATTACTGTTCATCCGCTGGATTTCGCTGGAGACAAAAATGTCGATGTTGAATTCCCAGATGTTTGCGCTTTTGGGGAACCCTTTTTATTCTGGCTATCACGATAGTAAAGTCATGTGAAATCAACTGTAATTACACCTATATGTCCGTATCACATTTGCTATGAAACTTGAGAAATTACTTATCAATCACAGCTTTGTGTCAACAAACGTGACTCCCAGGCATTATATCAAACATTGAAGACCACAAAAATGAAATCTGGAAAACTGTTAGGCTAACAAGTTTCAAAAGGACCAATTGCCATCCTTTTCAATTTTCTTCAAGTCTGTCCATCTGTTCCTCATTTTAACACCAACAACAATCTTTATTTGTACTCACTCTTGCTCTTTGCTTTGTTACTGAAACCTTTTCTCGTTTTGAGCATTATTTTTATGTTTCACTGAGATTGGTGGTGGTTTCCACTGTTGTAGTTTTAACAAATTTCGTGACACTGCTCCTTTAAGTTTGCCAAGTACTAGTTATTGATCAGTGATTAAAGAACCTTAGATTTGGTATCAGAGCAGCTTACCTCGTCTTGCTATCTGTATTCTCCATCACAATATTCAGTCTTGGATAGCCTTAGCACAATCAAACACTCCAACTTTCAAATTATTCTTGCCCATCATGAGGTTTTTGTCTCACATTCTGCTCAACTGTGTCAGAAAAGGGTCACTTTACGAGGGAAGCAATTGATTGCTGAAGGCCGACGCGTCAACAAATATACATAACAACCCTTAGATGTCTTGTGGTGCAATTGGAAAGCAAAAATGTACAGACTGCACGCTCCTAGAACCTACAGAAGTTGCATATTTGAAGGCATTGCAATCACTCTCAAAATGGACGCCATTCTCGTCCCCAGAGCCACTCAGCTTAATTTGTAACCAATAAACGACGCGCAAAAGAAACGTCCGCTGACCAGCACTCTGCTCTGTTCTAGGCCCCATTCTCCCCATTCTCTCTTGTTTTCTCAGCCTAAGATCATTTTATTTTTATGCCAGTACTGATTGAGATCAATGTGGCAACTATCGACAGCTGTTGGTATTCTCTGCGATTTTAATCACTTAGAATTGAAAACAGTGGCAACCTCGCGTACTTAACGGTCGTTTCATGCGCGTGAGTATTTAATGCATGAGAACCGTTTAATGGCCTGATCTTGAGAGTAAATTTACCTTTATTCACCTTGATTGTACGCAAAGGCAAAATTTCTGCAACATTGATCATGCAATCTTGCACATGGGTTTAAAAAAACGTCACTGGAAACGTAACGGGAACTAGAAAGAACGGAAATGTGATAATAGAAATGTGGCGGAAACATGATCGTTCGTTTCCGACTCGGAAACATAACAGAACGCGTCCCGTTCATAGAAAACTAGAACACCATGTTTCCATGTTCGTCCTGTGCAGTGATAAGGAGGAAGGTGGAACTTCCAATTTTTCCCTACGAATTTTCAGCAAAGAACACTTCAGATAGGTAATGCCTCAACCGAACGGTGAAGCTCGCCATGCCCCAGGTATAAGAGGTTCCAAGACTTGTCATTCCAGAGCCAGCGCTGGGAAGTGATGTGCCTGCACCACAAGCTTGACAACAAACTCGTCAATTGACGGCTGAAGAGAAACTTGAAGTAAAGATTTGAGTCCTGGCTACTCGTTTTTATCCACATGGTTGTGTAGTTTTTTGGCATTAATTTCTTTTCATGTTGGTCTTCTAGCATTTTCTTGCTCCGGTTTGGTTTGTGATATTCTTTGAGTTCACGACAGGTTTTTGTTGTCTTGTGCATGGTTGGGTTATGTAAGAAATTATGTACCGACGCTTATTCTAAAGGGCATCCGTGGTTTGTTTGCAGGTTTTCTTCAGTATGTCCTTGGGGGTTCCTTATTGTTACTTCCCTCACAGTTGGGTTTTTGGGTTATACATTGGAATTATTTTTTAATGTTTGTAACTTGCCTGTTATTGTAAATAGAGTAGATTACTTTTATTTATACACGGTAGTGTTGTTTGGATAGGATTGTTGTGGCCAGTGAGGCGATTTTGATTTGCCTGCTATTGTCATGGCGTGATTCTCTCAGCAAGGTGTCTGTTTAATGATCATGACTGTCAAATGTTGTATGGCCAGTAAAGAATGTAATTTGCTTGTTGTCATGACAGAATTGTTTGCATAAAATTGTTGTGGCTAGTGAGGCAATTGTGATTTGCCTTCTATTGTCATGGCGTGATTCTTTCAGCAAGTTGTCTGTTTAATGATCATGACTGTGAAATGTTTTATGGCCACTGTGTGATGTAATTTGCCTGTTATTGTCATGATGGGATTGTTTGGATAGAGTAGTTGTGGCCAGTGAACCAATTATGATTGGCTTGCTATTGTCATGTCGTGATTCTCACAGCAAGTTGCCTGTTTGATAATCATGACTGTGAAATGTTGTGTGGCCAGTTTCCCTGTTGTTTTAATGGAATTGTACGGATAGAATTGTTATGGCCAGTATGGCAATTGTGATTTGCTTGTTACAGCGTCATTCTTTCAGCAAGTTGCTTTGTTGACAGTCATGACTTTAGAAAGGTTTATTTGACCAGTGAAGCGTGTTATTTTGTTACTGTTTTAAATTTTTTTTTATTAGATGAGAAAAGAATCTTTATTACAAAACCTCAATTAAAATCCTATTTACAATTAACCTGCTGTTACAAAAAATCTAATTAATTCATCAAAAACACTATCTACAATTCCATCCGTTACAAAAGAAACCCCTGTTACTGTTGTTACTGTTATTTGTCTCATATTTTCTTGGCATAACAAACCCAGATTAGCGAGTTAACGATTGTGACTGTTGGGCAACATTTGGCCAGCGAGATATGTGATTTGCCAGTTGTTCATGTGTGGCATGAAATTTGCTTGTTATGACCAACCGCTGAATATTGCCTAGAATTGATAATTAACTTGTACAATTCCTTTGTTTTTAAATTGCGTTATAACACTTTGGCACAATGAACGTTTTTTTGGTCAGTGAGACTTGAGGCATGTTTGCTAATGCCGCTGTTAACGCCTGTGAAACTGAAAGGGAAACTTTTTTGTGGTTTTTATAATGAGGTTTGTATAGAATTTGTCTCGGCTTATTGCTCTCCATATGCATTGCAGGTTAAATATGAGGAGTTTAGGAAGTCCATGGATGCCCTCTCCAAGTCCTCCGTGAACATCATTCTGAAGAAGATTCTTCACCTGGCTTCCTGCCCTGTTCCGGAGTTCAATAGGTTTGAGGCCCTAGACCTCTTAGAAACTTTAAAGAATGCAGCTGAAGATACAAAGCACAAGATAGCAGGTTATTTTCGCCTCACATTTGAGACTCTACGTGGGGAAGTTGATGAGCCCAATGACTAGTTTCTTAATTTTCTCTTTCTTTTGCTTGGCGATAAGGACCAGGAGAAGGTGTTAGTGGTGGTGAAGATTGAGAACAATAATCTTCGAAAGTCAGTGAGACAGAATTCCGGACCTGGTATAAGAGCCATGGCAGCCCCTTATATGGGGCCTTGTTGCTACTGTTGTAATCGCCCTGGGCATATTCAGATAAATTGTTTCAAACGGAAAAGAGATTTGGGCGGGCCTTCTGGTTTTTCCCATGGGGCTCTTCAACCAAATGTTAACGTAAATCACAACAAGCAGAGAAATGACTGTGTTAAGTTTGAGCAGTTTATAATTTCACTATTTCATTGTATTACATATGACAGATTGTTGGTAATAATGATAAGAATGTTGGAAATAAATGATTTTCTCTGTATTGAACAGCCTATTAATGTTCCTACATTCTTTCCCTTATATAGATAATAAGTTTTCCAGGATTTGCTTGGAGTGACAGTTATGAAAAAGAGTATCTAAATTAAGTCCCCCGGTTATTATGGGTCATGACTTTCACCCTTTGCTGACCCCGTCGGTTCCCCCACTAACATTCTGTTTTATTCATTCTTGTTTGTAATCAAAATGTTTTTCTTTCCCTTCTCAGAATTCTTGTCGTTTGACTTGGGATTGGGAGTAAGACTCTGAATTTGAAGGAACATTTCACGTTCATACTCAGTATTCGCCTAAGTCAATCAATTGGTTTGATTGGTTGGGGAACTCAGTTGGGGTCGGCACTTGGGTGGCAGTCTTACAGCTTTCGAGAGAAGGAATTGACCAGATTTGCCATGGACATAAACTTGGAGACCCTGCGACATTGCGGTTTAGAGACCCTGCTACTTTTCGTGCTGGAGAAGTTTATAATTACTATTGTCAATGGCAGGATATAATTAGTGGTTCTCCGTCTGCTCAACAAGTTCAGGTTTTAAAATGGATAAAAGATAGTCTCAACTTTTTAATACCCTCAACCCTTCTCTGGTAGTTTCAAGGGGATACCGTACTGTTTGGATTATCTACCTTCTGAACTTTTCAGGAATTATATGCATGTAAGCAGTTTGTGGATTTTGTGAGAAGCACATTGCTTGATCGCTTAACCTTGGGGGCAATTTCTCTGAAGGGTAAAGTGGGAGAAGTTGATCTGCCCCATCTGGTCCTTCCTCTGACAGTGGAGCCCACGAAGCCGAGACTATGCCATGATGCTTGTTTTTTAAATCTATGGTTGAGGGACGTGCCTTTCACGTTAGATACCCTTTTGGATTTACTAAGATATGTGGGCCGTAATACCTATAAAACAATACTTGATGACAAGTCGGGATATAACCATCTCCTCTTGTCTGTGGAAAGTATAACCTTTTTTTGGTATGCAGTGGGGTGGGTGGTAATTTGTTTATAACATCCTACCTTTCAGCCGGAAGCTATCTACTCTTTGTACACCACTCCACTGGTTTAGTGGTATCTAATTTCTTCCGATCAATGGAGATACCTTGTTCATTGTACATCAATGACCGACACAATGGCCAATTTCAGACCCTGCCCAACCAAGGAGCCTATGCAAACTTTGCAAATCTTGATGGACATATTTTAGCAGCTGTAAAATCAGCTATCTCTTTGGAAATCTCACGTTGGCTTTTTCTGCGTACGTGGGATGACCCACTCCCCTGGAGAGATGAACATCATATCCGCATATCCTTAGCAACAGATGCCTCGGGTTGGGGTGGTTCAGTAACTTTGAGTGATCGTACGGTTGAGGCCTCTGACTACTGGATGAAGGAAGAGTAGGAGCTTGATATCTGCACAAAGGAGGTACTGACCTTGACAAGGTTATTCTTTCCTTCTCTGACCCTTTAAAGAATGTATGGATAGACGGCCTTGTTGGCAATCAGGCAGTGGCTACTCCTGCCAAAGACAAGGGGGCAGTAGTATGTCCTTGAACAGGGCGATAAAGAAGTTATTTTTCACAACTTCAAAGTTGATTATCGCCCTCCCTCTTATGTATATCATATCAAAGAAAATGAACTGGAGGCACCCTCTCGCCGTCTGACAACTCTTGATTGCAAACGTCATCCGAGTTATGGCATAGAGTGGAACAAGAGTTTGGTTAACATTGTTAAAGGCTACTTGATTGATTACAATGCATTCTGGACCAAAAAAATCCCATAATTCAGGAAATGTGTGGGCCAATGTTCTCCCATTGTTTAAGATTAACAGGGGCATTAAAAACCCATCTTTGGAGTATTGCTATCCCAATATAATCCCATACCTCGGGTTTTAAGTGGTCCAATACTATCCCTTTAATGGGATAAAAGTGGACCAATGTTATCCCACTAATTGGGGATTACCTGGGGCAATAAAAGCCCATGGCTGGGGTATTACTGTTCTAATATAATCCCGTACATTGGGTTTCAGATGGCCCAGTATTAACCTACTATTGGGGTTCAACTGAGACAATTCAATCACATTTTGGGGGTTTTTGTGGCTTGATAAAATCACATTAATGGGATAAATATGGGACGCGAAAACTCCATTCCAGGGTTAAAGTTGGTACAATAAAATTCCAATTTGCGGGTTTTTATTTTGTTTCTTGATCCCAACATTGGTTTTGGTAGCATTTTCCCAATTTGGGAAGTTACAACCAAAACCAAAGAAAACCCCACAAATTTCCTCTTTCTTTCCCACTTAAGGAATCACCCAAAATTCCTTGTGTAAAATGTCTCTCCAAAGAAAGACGTCATGTTTCTCACTCCATTTCATCAAGGGGACACCAGGTAAAAACAGGAAAAAGAAAATAAACTGATGCTGAATTCTTGTGAAGGCAGGAGATTTCTTCAGCATTTTTCACAATCATTCAGGAAGGCTTAAATCAACTCGATGGAGGTCAACACTCGCATGTTAATAAGGTTCACTTCAAAATTTAAAAATACGAAATCGAAGTTCTTCTACGTGGCATTTAACCAACAAAATTAATCCTATTTCACACGAAACTAACCTTTTCTTCACTACTTAACCTTCCATTGCCATTTTTGACCACAATGACTTGAAAACAGGTTCGACAGCGCCGTCTGCCATCGACAGAGATAACTCAACCAAGTTGCACCAAACTGCAGCAAGTTGCACCAATTTGCACCAAATTACACCAAGTTGGACCAAGTTGCACCAAACTGCACCAATCTGCACCAAGTTGTACCAAACTGTACAAAGTTGCACCAAACTAAACCAAGTAGCACCAATTTTTTAATTTTTTTTTTAATTTTTTAATTTTTTAACGAAGACTAGTGAGCAGCACAAAGGAAGACTTCTTGTAGTTGTAAGCTTTTTCATTTATTTCCGACGGCACCGCAGAAATACGTTTTGTGACGTCACAGCACCTGGTCAGCGGTATTTGAGTTTGTTCGATCGGATGAAAGAGATCGCTTCCTTCGCTGCGTCTCCGCTTGCACGTGTTTATGAAACGTTGAGGGCGTGTTTATCGTGGAATTTCACGAGCAGTCTTCGCCTTTCTGAGACTAGCTTCCTTTAATCATGTTAAAAGATCGTGACCGAACTAAAGAACCAGTAAATACCGTCAAAGCGAAGTAACTTCGTGTGGGCGCGTTGCCTGGATGCGTGTCAGTACAATGTGCCAGAAGCTACAATGGGGAGCCAGAAAAACAGAAGATTTTAAACAATAAAGACTGGGAAGGTTTTCAAGTGTAGCATTTGCATTTATAACTTGCAATAGAGGTAAGACGCTTTTTGAGAATTCATAAATAATTTTATTGGAGGCGCTAAGCTTACTCAGCTCAGCTACCGTTTTCATGATATTTTGTCGAATCGAATGTTAGAATTTAAGCTTAAGACTTAAAAATAAACGTAAGTTTAAATAATCTGCAGTTTCATAACTATGCCTTTGTCGACTTGGTTTAGCCGTCGACTTCTATTTACATATCAGTGATAATTTTTGCTTTCCGTTTCACATTAAGCTTAAACAATATTATTAGGGGTATACAGTGTAATCTTAATTACAGTATAAACTTAAGCTTTAGCTTAAGTATTATTCATGTTTTCTCGAAACATTACACTGCCGTCTTACAAACAGTGCATCATTCATAGTCGCTAAAGACATTACTATACATTTCATTTTTTACACTTTATGCACTCTCACATTTTCTGAGTTATATTTACCAATAGACCCTTGACGCGTTTATTTTGTATATGTTGTAGTTCTGTGAAAAATGACCTATACACAGTACCTTTGACAACTGCATTCATCAACAGTCGATGTATAGGCAGGAAGGTCAATAATTTTTTTAGTTTTGACTGCAAGTTGTAAGTAAGTTCAACAGTAGTCAATTGACCTCTAAAGTGATACCAGTCTCCATTTTTTAAATCAAGTGGCAATATTTTTACACCTTTTGTCATGATTTCATACACAAGAAACCGCCTACTCTTCATGAGATTCTGCCTGGGCATTGACAGCCAATGTAATCTTATTAACTCTTTCTCTGATGTACTCAATGAATTGTGGTGACTTGAAATACTTGTGGTCTTTTGGTACATCAGGTATTTCTGGATTGGAAGAATTGTTGCCATCATCGTCATCATCATCGTCATTGCCATCACCACCATCTTCCTCAACTTCATTCAGACCGGACAAAAGGCGAATGTTCCAGGCTTGGGACAGCTTCTGGATATCAGCAGTCAAGTTACGAAGACAAATGATGCATCCAAGACTGTTGCCATTCTCATCGGACATGCAGGGAGAATGGAATGTATGGCCACATGTCAGTCGCTGGATGTTTGAATGAGAAGGATGA
>CALNXI010001595.1:86799-91591 GCA_942486025.1 Porites evermanni | reverse complement strand
TAAATAATACATGAAAGCATTAGCGGCCGTGACTGCGAAAGGTGTTCCCATAGCAATACCAAATGTCTGATGAAAGATATCTCCACAAAATTCTGTTTTGAGAAAGTTATTCTCAAAAACAAGTCTAGAGAACTGAATCAGAAGGGGTGTCTCAGGTGCTCCTGCCTCCCGAAGTAGCAGGTCGAGAGCCATCAATGCTTTCTTGGTATCCACATTTGGATAAAGCGAGACAACATCTGCCGTAACAAGAAAGCAATGTGGTGGCAACCTGATAGACTCCAGAGCTTGAATCAGTTCTCCAGAATCCCTAAGAACAGTAGGCATTTTAAGCCTAGGCTTAACAAATTCATCTACAAAAATGCTAAGAGGTCTAGTGATGTAACTATGCGAGGCCGCAATCGGCCGACCCACCATGGGGTTTTTGTGTTTTTGTACAATTCTTTTAGAACCGTCCACTAGTGCTGACCTCTGAAAATTGACAGTTTGAAGAGTGAAGCTATTACATTTGAAGACTGCATTGAAAGAGGCACCAAGACCACCTTTTTCAACTTTGGTAAGCACAAGAATACCTGGTATGACACATAAAACGACTGAAATTAAAATGAGGATAATCATACAGTGTAGTGAAAACAACAAAATAAATAAGTAAATGGGTCAGTTAAATAACTTATATGTCAGAAAATATGCATATACGGCTACTTGTCCATGCCAGAAATGCATGTAAAAGGTCAAGCTCACTACAATAAGTCAATAATATAATGCTATTGAAAAAAAAATCGAAAAGCTTGCTGCCTTTGGACTTGTCATATATTTGTTGAAGCAAATCCATAACCTGAGATGACTCACAAACAAACAATCGCCTTTCCATGTCTTCTCCTTTCCATAGCTTCGTTTGTGATCCTTTCATCTCTTCATCTTTGCTGCTTTGCATAAATTCCGATTCGCCTGTTTAGCTTTCTTTAGAACTTGATGCGCTAGCCAAATGGTCATGAAGGCATTCCTTCATGCCCCTCATGACTTTCTGAGTTGTGTAGTTGGTTTTACCAAGACTCGAAAATTTGCAATCCTGTCTTGCTACCATGCTCGTATTCCTCCTTTTGCCACTTTGTCGGCAGCATGAATGTTTGTCTACTCCCAAGAGGAGTGAGGAACGGGCAGTTAAATTTCTTTTCTCCCTATTTTTTTCCCTATTTTTCTCCCTCCTCCCTAATTTTTTCGTTCGTTTCTCCATCCTCCCTGACTTTTCACATTTCTCCCTGATAAGTCTTTTAGGAGGCTTATTTTCTTTGCTACTTCACCACAGTGCCTCGTTTCCAAATGTCTTTAAAGAAGGAAAACATATGAAGCACGTTTGTCATGTCATTATATCTTGTTCTTTCCATACTACCTTTCGGTTTTGTCACGTAAGCTTGAAGCTTTGATGTTTACAACATTTATTTTAACCACCGTATAAAGGTCAGAAAGGTTACTCACAACTACTTGCAACATGGAACAGAGCAAGGCAAGTACATTCGTTAATTTAAGCATTGCACTGTTACGGGCCCGCAGTGATTGGTGTCATGCTGTTGCGGTGACCCTGCCAATAATTGGCGAATCTAATAAAATAACATAAAATAGTTGATATGCCTTTGTGAGGCTTACGAGGTGTCCTTCAGACGTAGTGAAACCAAAGTGGCACTGGCCTTAAAGCTTATTGGATTCATCCAAAAAAAGAGATCGATGCCATTTACTGCATCAGTGGATAATTCACAGTACCAGGTCATTGCATCACATGCTGATGACTCAGCTGGAAGTGTAAGGATTAGGATCAGATTATCAGGTTAAAAAAAGTAATATATTGTACCTGGCACAATGGCTCTATATTTTTCTAGAATAACAAATCTTCTACATGTATATGGTTACCACTTATACAAGACACCTCAGCTGAGGGTTTATTCCCGAAGTTTTTTGCAGTTGTTTAGGATACTGTCCAAAGTGTAAAAATAGATTACGCACAAACCTAAGAGTAATAAAGAATAGGCCTTTTCTGAGTTAAAACCTTCTTCCTTTTCGAAATTGTGTGGCTAAGTTATGAAAATGGCAATGATATTTATTTAAAGAAATATTTTCATAACTCAGACACAAACTGGGGAGGGGGCTCAAAGTGACCCAGACATGGACTGCTTTAACAATAAATTTAATTTGATTCCTTTGTTCCTTCTAACAGGTATTTAGAAATTAGCTGGATGTATTAATTTTTCCACTTGGCAAGGAGCAAGGAACCAGTGAGTTGTCACTTGCTTTGCCAACGTTACTCTTACGGCTAATAGTTGTTTGCCCAAAGCGTATTGAATTTTGTGCTGACTCCTGCTGTAGATATGTTGGGTTGTTGTTTTGCCTGTTGCATGAACGTACTTGGCAGAAATGGCTTTCCACACCATCTTGGTTAACCAGGGCTGGTTTGATACTGATGTTGGGAATTGGGCAGTTTTATGACCACCATGGATCTAAATCCCAGTCACATGGACTGCACATCAAACCAGAGCTTGGTTGAGACAAAGCTATATTTATTGTCAACATTTTTTCTCCTCCATTCGCTCATAAAACCGTAGAAACAGTCCAGATCTTTTAGGCTGCGATCAGATGTGGAAGTGATATTTTCTTTGCTGTTGAATAGTTCAATAACTTTGGACGTGTGCGTGAGCAAGGAGATAGGTCCATCAAGATGGGAACTGTCATTGTCTTGACTTGTCAGATCCTCTTTATATTTCTGTGATGAAGACAAATAAAACAAATTTATTACTATAGGGCCATGATTAATAGGTGTCAAAAACTTAAGTAAAAAGGTTATGTCATCTGTGGATGATTACCCTTTAAGAAAAAAATAAAACATTGCCAATTGTTGGTAGTTTGTTGACAGTGCAGATGATTCAAGCTTGCATTTTATCAGGGATCATCTTAGTCCAAAAGTGGAGTTAATTAGTTGAGAAAAACCAGAAGAAGACCTTTGTTCCATCATGAATGTTTGCCATTATACTGTTTAAATGAACCAGGAAATTTTTGGTTCAGGTAAGATTACCAAGCTAGAACTCCTATCTATTAATGAAGTCACATTTCACCTGCATTAGAAACGGCATTTTTCATCCAGTACATCCTCAGCAAGGCAGTTCCTCATTTTGGATGCTGGGTCCAGTTCGAAATGCTGAGGGCTTAATTTTTCGTGCAGTGATATACTAAATGATTTTTGGTCCCATTCAAATGCATCTTNACTTAAGTAAAAAGGTTATGTCATCTGTGGATGATTACCCTTTAAGAAAAAAATAAAACATTGCCAATTGTTGGTAGTTTGTTGACAGTGCAGATGATTCAAGCTTGCATTTTATCAGGGATCATCTTAGTCCAAAAGTGGAGTTAATTAGTTGAGAAAAACCAGAAGAAGACCTTTGTTCCATCATGAATGTTTGCCATTATACTGTTTAAATGAACCAGGAAATTTTTGGTTCAGGTAAGATTACCAAGCTAGAACTCCTATCTATTAATGAAGTCACATTTCACCTGCATTAGAAACGGCATTTTTCATCCAGTACATCCTCAGCAAGGCAGTTCCTCATTTTGGATGCTGGGTCCAGTTCGAAATGCTGAGGGCTTAATTTTTCGTGCAGTGATATACTAAATGATTTTTGGTCCCATTCAAATGCATCTTGGAATTGCTGCCAAACCAGGTTTTTGCCACTGATATTTAGGCACCGCGGCTTTCCATTTTCATTACTCTTCTCGATATTGTTTCTGTTTTTGTTTATGTGAGGCTGAATGAAGATGAAATAATTAAAACTACCTGTCAGTTTTTTTAAATTTGCTGAATAAACAAGGTAAAAGTAGCATTAATGCTAACTTTCAAAGTAGAGAGTACATTATCCTTGTGTATGCTTGTATGTAATGTTTTTAGTGAGTTTATACCAGGAAATTGGGTAAGGGATACGGCTATGATTGAATTCTTTGTGTCAGTATTTTTGAGA
Source organism: Porites evermanni (assembly GCA_942486025.1). Classification (NCBI taxonomy): domain Eukaryota; kingdom Metazoa; phylum Cnidaria; class Anthozoa; order Scleractinia; family Poritidae; genus Porites; species Porites evermanni. The sequence continues at coordinate 87,596 of CALNXI010001595.1, read as the reverse complement.
TGTTGGCATCATTTAAGAACCTTATTGTTTATAAAGATATATTCATGCATGTTAAGGGTACTAAGTAAAAAAAAATGTATATTTACCTTTGGGTCCATGATGAAGACCATTGGTGTTCCGGTGTGTATGTTACTTGTTATGAAGTTTATCAGCTACAGGATCTGTTTGCGTCAGCTCCGTCCATAATGCACCAGTATATTCTTTGTATAACACAAGAGAGAGAAAGAAAAACAAGAAGAAAAGAAAGGATGAATGTTTAATGCCCGTGAGACTGATTGAGTAGGTCAATAAATGAACATATTTTTTTCATGGCTTCATGTTTTGTTTTATTTTTAGAAACAAGAGAATTTGCCCAGTACTTTCATCACATCAGTCTTGCGCCAAAAATTTGGTATATTCAGTCAAGTCACCTACAACACACAATTTAGTGAATATTTGTGATAATAAAATTGTTATTTCTTGCTTTGTTCTTACATTTAGAGATACTTATGTAATATACACAGAAGTATATATTTCTTAATATTTAGTATTTGGTGTTGTAGCAGCCCTTGCAAAGAATTTGAACCAGGCTACAAGGAGTTGTAAGTATTAACTCCTCTTTGCTGTTTTTTTGGTAATCTCACCTCATTAATTTTGAACAATCCACCGTCTACTCTTTTTTGCCTCACAATAGAGACCTGCTATTATGATATCAACTTGATAAATATATTTTTTTAGTTTTAAGGTTGTGAACATTGTACTTAGGTGAACCCATGCTCTAGCATCTTGCTAACACTCTACCAGAAGTTAAAGTATAG
>CALNXI010001595.1:69299-81799 GCA_942486025.1 Porites evermanni | reverse complement strand
TTCTTTCACAACACCTTGGAAAATACAGGTTAGATCACTGTTGACATAATTTTGAACTTCAACGGACTCGTTTTCAAACTTCTCCCTCCAATACCGTTCCCTCTTTTCTGCATTGAACCTTCTCTTCTGCTCCTGGTGCACCTGAAGAACCCCCTCCTTTCTCAAATACCGTTCATTGCATTTTAGGTGAATGCCGACTCGTTTTTCCCTGCATTGCATTTTTGTGTTGTGCAACTTTAATAGCTGCCTACACTCTGAACAATTCGAGCCGGGAAGGGAGAATACTAGGTATTTCAGGGAGAAAGCTTTGTTGACTTCGTTTTCGGTTTCAAGTTCCAATGTTTTGTACTTGTCTTTATGTGAGGCATAAAGACTTGAAGGGAATCTTCAATTTGTAGAGAAATTCCTGTACAGAAGGACGACTTCTCAACACAATCTATGGCAAGGCCAATGCGTTCTTCCATCAGCAGAGAATGGAAGCCAGGTCCCTTTTACAACCATGGGCTTTCACTTCAACTAACGCGTCAGTTGAAGCGGCTGACCTGGTCACAACAACCTCTGTTGACACTCTGACATTGTATATCTTCCAGTTCTCAAGCCGCACAATTGAGCTGGTATTTGGGTTGTTTTCCACCATTTTCCAATCTTTGGGTACTTTTAAGTCAGACACTTCGTCCAACAGAGAACTGCGTGTGGCACTTCCAGTTTCCGTTGAAATGTTGGCTATTTGCCTTCTCTGTAAATTTAAGTAGATGTTTTCTTGATTATTGCGGGGTCCTCTTCTTACTTTCTATACCTTGGTACCCCACACATCTTGGATAATAGAGCCCAAGCTATAAATACCAGAGGCCGAGGCATTCTTTATATCGATCAGTATTGCTGACAATGTCTTGACACGGGGGGAAAGCACCTTCATACTCATAATGAGCCATTAACCTAGGAGGAGAAGTACGACTACCGTATAAACAACATTGTCTGAAAATAACTGTCGTCAACCTTGCAATTCTCTGATTTATGTTTATGTTGTAAAATAAAGATTTGTCGTTTAAAAGTTTTTATTATATACATAGGGCCAAGTCGCACTAGAGGGCAATTTCAGATTTGTTCTGGACAAATCCGACTTGAAACCGGCCAGTGACAAAAATTGTCCATAAAGCTACACTCGCACTTAAGAACAAAATCTGTGAACAAAACACAACACCATGCTGTTAGTGCCTTGTGATTCTCGGCTTTCTAATTGATCATGCTTTTCAGCCCACAGTTGAACTAAAAGCTTCTGCTCTTCTTTACTGCATCTGTCCTGAGCCTTCTTGTTCTCTACTGACGAAGATGCACAGCGCGAAGAAGATGGGGTTGATGCCGGCTTTGAGCTATCTTCTCTGAACTGGAGGGATTCTGGCAACGAGTCAGCACTTGTGGTCGGGATGGGCTTGGATTTCCTCGATCATCAAACATGTAAGGGCCTGGCAAAGGATAGATCCATCCTGATGGATATTGTGGATATTCATACAGAAAAAATTGGTCGTCTGCGCCAGGATGAGAACGTGATTAATTTTACAACAAAGTCTATAGCATAGAGACTCTGCTACGTATCACCTGTCAAATCATTTCCGAATTAAAACACCCTCGCTATTGTTTTCCAAAATTTGCCTCAATTTGGCCTGCTCCAGAGGTAGTCAACGGCATCTTTGAAGTTTGTCCGTCTGCGACCAAGTTTTATCCTTTGGTGAACAAACCGGTCGCACTTGGTTTTTTATGGTGATGACAGATTTTTGACATAAATAAACAGTTTTGTCCTCTAGTGCGACTTGGCCCATACCGAGATTTACGAGCCAAAAAGCATTGAGATAAAATAGTCTGTTCACGCTAGAGAAGCCACGTGATTGGTCATACCATTTTTTCACCAGTGCAAAACGACGTATTGACGCTCTGGTTGGCTATATCATTATTTCCACTAGTGAACAAAACCGTGTTGCTCGCTCGCGGCTTCTCTTGANGTGCCTTGTGATTCTCGGCTTTCTAATTGATCATGCTTTTCAGCCCACAGTTGAACTAAAAGCTTCTGCTCTTCTTTACTGCATCTGTCCTGAGCCTTCTTGTTCTCTACTGACGAAGATGCACAGCGCGAAGAAGATGGGGTTGATGCCGGCTTTGAGCTATCTTCTCTGAACTGGAGGGATTCTGGCAACGAGTCAGCACTTGTGGTCGGGATGGGCTTGGATTTCCTCGATCATCAAACATGTAAGGGCCTGGCAAAGGATAGATCCATCCTGATGGATATTGTGGATATTCATACAGAAAAAATTGGTCGTCTGCGCCAGGATGAGAACGTGATTAATTTTACAACAAAGTCTATAGCATAGAGACTCTGCTACGTATCACCTGTCAAATCATTTCCGAATTAAAACACCCTCGCTATTGTTTTCCAAAATTTGCCTCAATTTGGCCTGCTCCAGAGGTAGTCAACGGCATCTTTGAAGTTTGTCCGTCTGCGACCAAGTTTTATCCTTTGGTGAACAAACCGGTCGCACTTGGTTTTTTATGGTGATGACAGATTTTTGACATAAATAAACAGTTTTGTCCTCTAGTGCGACTTGGCCCATACCGAGATTTACGAGCCAAAAAGCATTGAGATAAAATAGTCTGTTCACGCTAGAGAAGCCACGTGATTGGTCATACCATTTTTTCACCAGTGCAAAACGACGTATTGACGCTCTGGTTGGCTATATCATTATTTCCACTAGTGAACAAAACCGTGTTGCTCGCTCGCGGCTTCTCTTGACTGACAAATAGCACACTTCTAGAAGGTTAGGCGCATCTCTCTTTAGAAAGATGGCTTCAAATTAGACTAACCGTTTTCAGAGCCTAGATTCATCAGTAGAAGAGTTCATAGACGGACAGGAAAATGAAAACACCAAGAAAAATACCAAGCCCCCCCCCAAAAAATTAGGTCCTTTATAAAGGTTTGGTAGACTGCAAAGAACTTCGAATTCTTTTGGAAACTTGCATTCAGTTGATTCCACCTCTTTACAGCAAGCTGGTGGTTGCTGGGAAGACTCACACGGTCTGATTTCAGTGGAAGTTAAGGCTTGGAAAAAGCCTGTCCCTTACAGAATGCAGGCACGAATAACTCTTTAAGCTCTTCAAAGGAGCCCATATCATCAATAGAGAATGTTATTTCCTTGCCACGCCCCCCTACGACTAATTTGTACCTACTAATTTGTGCTTAGAGTTGTGCTCAAGGCAGTCATGGTTAAAATTAACAGTGATACTGAACTTCTGCTTGTCAATTGGCTTGTGCCTTAAGTAAATTCCATTTTAAAGAATCGTCTTTAATTGCCAACCACAACAAAAACAAAATCGCCAGAAGGCAGTGGACCCAATAGGTCAGCTACTAGATATTGCAGTGGTGGTGAAAGTAATTCTGTACGTGTCATCAGCTCAGGTTTGGTTGGTGTGAAACTAACTGCCAACCATAACTGGTCTTACAAGCTCTCTCTACCACTTTTGAGTCTTGCAGACTCCTCTTGAAGGACAACAACACTCATTATTTATAGTGCTCCCTTTCTATATATAAAATCGATTTTGAAAAAGTTGTAAATATAATGTTATACATTTACACAAATGCAAAGGATGGAAGTTACTATAGTTGTAACTTGGGAGTTTCACGGTAAAATATATACCTGTTCTAAAAAAAATGAAAAAATGTGCTTAATGTCGCTGCTCCTTGTTGAGTTTTTGCCTTTTTAATAGAAGTCTAGGTTTCCACAAACTACAACAAACTGATTACAATGAGTCAATCACATGGCGAAAAAAGGGTCGCGAGTTAAACACTAGATCAAGGTGATGGCGTATCTGCCACAACACATTATGACATCAAAATAAATTAACACCAGTGTATAAATAAACGGTTCAATAACAATGTCTTTTTCAACACTCCTTCTCATTGTAATTGAAAAGTTTAGGATGGCTTGTTTGTAACACCACATTTCACGCAGTTTACGAAATTGTCCCTTTGTAAACAGATCAGCAAGCATGTGAATAGTGCGACAATAAAATATGTTGACTGAAACTTTGTACACGTGATCTCGTACAAAATGACACTCAATGTCCATGTGCTTTGCCCTTCCGTGAAACTGCGGATTTTTTTGACATGGAGATAGCAGCCTTGTTATCCTCATAAATTGTCATTGGGGTTTTAATGTTAACATTTAAGTCAATAAGAAGCTGTTTCATCCATAAAGATTCTTGAACAGCCGCAGACAGAGCAATGTATTCTGCCTCTGCTGTTGACAAGGCTACACATGGTTGTTTTTTACTTCTCCAACAGACAGAACAACCATTCAACTGAAAAAGGTAGCCAGAAACAGACTTTCGATCGTTCGTGTCACCAGCCCAATCTGCATCACAAAATCCAACACACTGCTCTCTTGCATCTCTTGAGTATTGTAGACCGTAGTTCACAGTTCCCTTCAAGTACCTGAAGATACTCTTTACAGCACTCCAGTGTTCCTTTGTGGGTTTTTCAGAAAGTTTTGTTACATTGTTTAGTTTAAGTTTAATAATTCTTTTTACCAATGTACAAAATAAAAATATATATACATATATAAAAGTACAATAGGTAAAGGAAAGCAATAGGGGGAAACTGAATTCCCATATAAAAACTGCCCTCCAAAACGAAAAGATAAAAAAATTAAGAATAGAAAACTTATACATAACTATACATCATGTGATACTAAGAGAAAAAAAAACAAAAACAAACAAACAAACAAAGAAAACAAAATTTAGTTGTTTTGTTTTGTTTTCGTTTTTTCCCTCTCCCCTTCCCCTTTTCTTTAATAAACTACTTAGATATTAAATAAAATACTAATACTTAGATAAAATACTAATACTTAGATATTAAATAAAAAAGAAAATCCAGATTCAGTAGGAAATAATAAAGATATGACTATTTACAAAGATAATTAAGTAATAAAGTTTTAAAAGAGTTCAAGCTGGAAGCAGACATAACGGAGTTTGGTAAAGAGTTCCAGTCATTAACATAACGATTAAAAAATGAAAATTTAAAATAGTTTGTCCTTGCTGCTCTAGGCCTGATTTTAAAGTCATGGTTTCTCCTAGTTCTTGTCGGGCCAGTCAGATCCACGTATGTGGTATAATCAATATCAGAATAGCCATGAATTATCTTGTAAAGTTGAACGAGGCAAAGGTATTTTCTTCTTAGCTCCAATGTTGACCAGTTTAGTTCAGTGAGCCTTTCAGTGTAAGAATTATGAGATCCACATATCAATCGAGTAGCACGACGCTGAATGGATTCAATACTGTGTATGTGTTTAACCAAATATGGATTCCACACTGGGCAGGCATATTCCAGAATAGGACGAACTAAAGCGATAAAAGCTGTTTTGATTGGCACAGGATCCTTAGATCCAAACGTTCTCCTTATTAGACCCAATACTCGATTTGCCTTACCAACAATGTAATTGATATGAGCGTCCCACCTTAAAGAAGATTCAATCCAAATGCCCAAGTGCTTATGTTTATCAACAGCCGACAGATTATTATCATTTAACACATACTGATGAACTAAAGGACAATTGGACTTGGTAACATGTAGAGCCTTACACTTTTCCGACTTCAGCTTGACCTTCCACAAGTCACACCAGGAGGCGGCAGACAAGAGGTCATCTTGAAACTCGACACAATCATCTACAGATGCGATCTTACGATAGAGTACACTGTCATCAGCAAAAAGCTCTGTGCTACAGCTTACACTAAGGGGGAAGTCATTTATATACAGCAGGAAAAGAAGTGGCCCTAATATACTCCCTTGAGGAACACCAGAGGACACCTCCATCCATTCTGATGAATGACCTCCAATAATGACTCTTTGTGTACGGTCTGACAGATAGTCATGAAACCAGGAAAACAAATGACCCCGAATGCCATAACACTGCAACTTATAAAGCAAGTGATGGTGAGAAACCTTGTCAAAGGCTTTTGCAAAGTCCAGAAAGATCACGTCGACTGAGTCACCTTTCTCAAGAGAACTGTACCATGAGTGTAGCAGCTGAAGAAGTTGAGTGACACATGAACGAGCTTCTCTAAAACCATGCTGGCTCTCACTCAGCAGCCCATGATGTGTTAAGAACTTCATAATATGTTTATGGATGATACGCTCCAAACACTTCACTAAAATACTTGTAAGAGAAACTGGTCTATAATTTTCAGCCAAAGTTCGTTCACCAGATTTATGGATTGGAACAACATTGGCAGATTTCCAGACACTTGGTAACTTGCCATGATTTAATGAAAAATTGAACAGCTGTGATATTGATGGTGCCAACTCAGCAGCACATTCCTTCAGAATTCTAGGTGAAATTGCATCAGGACCAATCGCCTTGTTTACATCAAGGGAACTAAGAACTTTATAAACATCAGCCACTGAACATAACAAGTCATCAACTGTGTCCTCAGTGAAAGGTGTAAAATCCTCATAAGCCATCTCTCCAGATCTTTCACTAAATACACTATGAAAAAATTTATTGAACAAATCAGCTTTCCCTTTTGGCGTAAAGGCAGACTGACCATCATATTGAACACAGCCGGGAATACTAGCATTACCAGTGCGTGATTTTACAAAGGACCAAAATTTTTTTTTGGCTTGGAAGGCAAGGATGCTGTTAGATTAGCAACATAATTCCGGTACGCTTTGTTCGAACTATCCTTCACCTTATTGCTAAAGGACTTGTAATGAGCCCATTTAACAGGGTCCCTTGTTGACTGCAAAAGTGATGTCAGGTCGTGTTGCAGATGACAAATACAACAAACTTCCAACAGCTGACTAGTACTCTAATTGACTGTGCAATTCGCTTTCGTCTGCAGCGTTTAAAATCAATTCCATTTTTAAAGTTGACAACCAAGAAATTACGGATCCAGTAGACATCGCTAATAGATTCTGTAGTTATTTTTCTAGTATCGGACCTAATCTAGCCAAAGAAATTCACTTGTCTGTCTCTCACCGCAGTTTTCTCTCTGGTCACTTTTGTCAATCGGTGTTTGTTGATCCAGTGACTCCAAATGAGCTATCGGAAATTTCCAATGCTTTTCGACCAGTTAAGGCAGCTGGCCATGATAGAATTCCCATTTCCATCATAAAACAGTCAATTCAAATGATAGCCAATCCTTTAGCTCATATAATCAATTTATCTATCACTCATGGCATTGTTCCCGACCAAATGAAAATTGCTCGCGTGATACCACTCTTTAAAGGTGGTGATCGATCACTCTTCACGAACTATAGACCGATCTCGATTCTCCCTAGCTTTTCTAATTTTCTTGAAAAGGTTGTTTATAAGCGTATTTATAATTGTTTAAGTAAACTAGAAATTCTACGTGATAATCAATTTGGCTTCAGGAAAAATCATTCAACTTCGTTAGCATTGATTAACCTATATGAAAAAATCTCCCTTGCTCTTGATCGCAATGAACATGCCGTTGGCGTTTCCCTTGATCTTTCTAAGGCCTTTGATACCGTCGATCATAATATTCTGCTTGACAAACTCGAACACTATGGTATACGTGGCGTGGCTCTGGACTGGCTTAAAAGGTACCTCTCCAACAGGTTGCAATTTGTTCAATTTAACGGTCAATGCTCCTCTCCACAAACTATCTGCTGTGTTGTCGCCCAGGGATCCATTTTGGGCTCCTTGTTTTTCTTGCTCTTTAGTGATGATTTACATAACATATCGAAGTTCGTCGAGCTGATTTTATTCGCTGATGATACTAATTTATTTATGTGCCATAAAGATCCTATCTACCTGGCAGCCTCACTCAATTGCGAACTTAATAAATTATCCGCTTGGTTTAAGGCAAACAAACTCTCCTTAAACCTGAAGAAAACAAACTTTATGTTATTTAAGCCTAGACAGAAAAGGTATCATTTTCCAATGCAAATATGCATAAATGAACAGAGAATCGAACAGTTTAAGGAAACGGTCTTCCTCGGTGTAGTCCTTGATGAACATCTGTCTTGGAAACCGCACATTTCTCAAGTAACTCGTAAAATCTCGAAATCAATAGGAGCCATTAATAGAGCAAGATTTTTTCTACCTAAACCCTGTCTAAAAACTCTTTATTATTGTTTAGTTTATCCTTATCTTCATTATTGTATTATTGTCTGGGGATCTATGTACAAAACCAATCTTCGCCGTCTTGTCTCTTTGCAAAATTGAGTTATCAGAATTATTTCTAAATCAACTTTCGATTCTCATTCAGACCCTATTTTCAAAGAATTAGAGCTACTAAAACTTTCCGATATTGGACAACTAGAATTGGGTAAACTTATGTTTTCTCTTAACCATTCTCTTTTCCCGTCAAAGTGCAACAATCATTTTTCTTTAAAAAAACAAGTCCATAGCTATGCCACTAGATTCGCGACCGATTTTCACCTTCCTTTTTGTAGAACAAACCTTTGTAAATTTTCTGTCAGCTTCCAACGACCTACTTATTATAACTCTATAGAAAATGATATTAAACAATCTAATTCTCTCCGCTTATTCAAAACGAAATTGAAGAAAAAATTATATACGAATTATTAGTTATAAATCTTGTAGTAAATGGTTATCTTTCTTCACATGTCTGATATTATTTTAATACTTATTGTTACATGTACCATACTTTATATTTTGTCACCTCAGTCTATGTAATGAGTTAATTTATTCTTACCTTCACTGTATTTTACTTTCGATCCTGGCCTTACTGTTACTGTTAACTTTATTTTTACTCTGAGGGAGCCCAACGTCTGTAAGCCTCATGGTTTCTTTTTGGGCTTCCTCGCCACTTTCATTTGCTTTTGTGTAACTGTCTTGTTTTATCGTTATTTGTATTTTGTGGTAAATCAAATAAAGTTGCAAAGCTTAGAATTGGGATCCACAGGTGTGTCAACTGGTCTAGCATTGTCCATCCCAAATTTACTAAACACTTTCTCAGCATAAGAGGGCTGTCCAATCCAGACTTTCCCACTTTTCTGAATTACCTGCATTCATAAGAAATAATTGAGCACTCCCATATCTTTAACATCAAATCTTTCTGCAATGCTTTGCTTAACTTGAGCAATCTTAGGATCAGTTGTGCCAGCAAGAATCAGGTCATCAACATGAACAGCTATCATGAAGGGGTCATCACCCTCAACAACATACAAAAATACAAGGATCACTTGGAGTTTGAACACACGCCCCTACGACCAGGGAGCATAGCTTCTCTTTAGCAGTGGGTGTGGTTTGTTTTTTTGCCAAAAAAGACCGATAGATGTGCTTTGAAGAAGCGTGAAGAATTGGAATTAAGATATCATTTATCAAAATAGCTGGTGTGTTCGGCAGACTGGAGAAAGCACCGGTGCAATATTAGCTGTTCGAATTAACAAACACCATGCTGCTGGCATGGAATTAGTTACACTCATAATGAAAAATCTTTGTTCAGGGTTAAGTCGTACATTATCAACAGAAAATAAGTCCCAGATTTTACGAAAGCCTTGATCCGCAATATCTCTTCGGTAAACTTATTTCTTATCAACAAAGAGAAAATTGTTGTTCCATATGACTTCATTTACAATTTCGTGTACTGAACTAGGTTCTCTTGCATTTAATTCTGACCATGCAACAAGACATTGCCTGTAGAAAGCTGGCAGAGAAATATTCAGTTTAGAAACCTCAAAATTACAATGCAGTAAAAACTTCGCACCAACAGGTTTCAGAAGCTCTCCTAAAAACATTTTCCGTGGACTTTCATAGTCCTCTAAAAATTTTTGTAAGCATATATCACTCGCTTGGTCTGAATCATGGTTTCACTATTAAGTATGTTCAAGCCACTATTTTCAACTTCTGAAATAACTGTGTTGCGGCTTTACTTTGTCCTTTCTGTTCCAGATAAAATGATAAAATATCGATTCAGCTTGTTTCATGAGATCCTTAGAGATTGAAATAGCCGATGGTCTAAACATAAGCTTAGGGATGGCAAAGGTTTTAACAATTTGTATCCTGCCTATAAGAGATAGGTCTCGCCATTTCCATAAGTTAATCGTTTTCTTAATTGATTCCTTGCAGGAAAATTATGTGGGCATTGGAATTTACAAGCCGACTAAAAACAGCTTTCCGCTTTTCAAAAGTGCGAATCCCACAAACATTTAATGACAAAAGATTGAACTGGTTATTACGCCCTATATTGCCAGAATAAGTAGGACCTAATTTGGTGGGAAAATTTTATCAACACATTTACATCAATCTGACACTCAAAGAAATTCTTTATTGACAAGCTGCGATAGCTTTGAATAACAGAAAATAAAAGGAAAATAACCACGAAAACAAAACCAATAGAGTACAACCACTTAATACTGATACAAACAATTAAAAGAGCAGCAAGATAACTATCTCGAATGCTGCACTCTGGAATGGAACTAAGTAAAGTTGTTTGAGATTGCATGTTTGCGTACAACAGCAAAAAGCCTAGTTGAGCTTTAGAGACAGTGATTCGGTAATAAAGTTTTAAAGTGAATGTACTTAACGCCTACAACAGATTACGAGGAAATTATATGTAAATACATGACTATTTGAGAGCAGAGTGAAAGAAAAGCTCCAATGAGAGTATTATATTTACATGTACATTTTTATCTCTGGAAATGTGCAGAGAGCAGTGCTCGTACCTAAACAAAATCTGTCAATGGAGCATTTGCAGGGATAAATTTACCATTAACAAATAACTTATCTGGTTGCACTTTGCTGAAATATACTGTACAGCCTTTGCCTCTGGCTTTCTTGAACTTTTTCATCTGACTTTTCCTTATCTCATAAAGTTCTTTTGGTATATTGTCAAACACCGAAAATTGTTTGTCCTCTTGACTCTTAAACTCCTTGCGTCCTTGATCCATCACCATTTCCTTGTCCGAATATCGTCAGAAACGTGCGATAATTGGGCGAGGTTTGTCACTGCTGTTGTTAGGCTTTTCCAATCCATGGACTCTTATCCTGGCTGCATGGATTTCCTCAGAGGAGAATTCCCCACTTTCTGTATAAATATTTTCTTTGCAGTACTGGAACTCGATTCCACCGCGGTGGTTTTCAATACCAAGTTTGTTTTCCAGGAATTTGAACACTAAATCTCTTGTATCCTTCGGTGGGGAGTCAACTTCAGAAGCCGGCACTTTCTCGTCAATCCCAAAGAATTTAACATTTTCTCTTCTTGAGTAGGTTTCTAAATACAATAACTGCTTGCGAAGATCATTTATTTCAAACTTTGACTCCTTTGGCTCTTTCTTTGGGTCTGAAATGTCGTCCTCTTTGAACTGGATACTTTCTTCCAATTTGGACGCTTTCTTTTCCACTCTGTTTGTTTTTTGCTTCAGGTCTTGTACATCTTCATCTAAACAAGAAACTTTCTCCTCGATACTAGCAAGACTGGCAGAAACCTCGCTAAGATGCGCTTCTATCTAATCGAGTTTTTCTAATTTATCCAGCACATGCTGCAGTTTCAGACCAACGTCTTCAGCCATCTCCAGCGCTTCAAACACTTCGTCCGTTTCACTATTTTTGCTTCTTTTCTCTTCAGGTGACTGATTAGAAGATTGAGATGCTGCACTAGATCTGCCTTTCCTTTTGGAAGACATTAGAGGCGTATAAAGATGAAAAATTGAAATCACTGCCTCCTGCTCAACATTACGCGACCTATTCATTCGCCATGCTAGCCCTAGTCCGGGAGCATATTTTTTGCTTAGGGTTGTGCTCAAGTGGTTAAAATTAACAGTGATGCTGATTTTCTGCTTGTCTATGCTTGGGTTTTCGTTCAGTTAAGCAACTTCTTCCACAGTTAATTATGGATATTTGAAGGTTTCCAGATCACTTCCTTCCTGGACCCCCACAATGAAAGTTGTCATCTTTTTCTCTTTAATTCCATGCCACTGCAGCAGAATAGCCCACTACAGGGTGTTGCAAAAGTTCGTTGCTCTACTTCACAAGTCTGTAATTCTGTACGATTGTACTCAGTAAGCACATCATTTAAACAAACGTTGTGTCTTTTAATCTAACTCACTATTCTCATGCTTGTTGTGCCATCTTTTGACTCAAATATTCGATTTGTATTTGTGTACTTCCATGCCAAAGGTGCGCATGCGTGCGAGTATATAATTCCCTGCCACATATTTTCTGTTTTTTATAGCCCAATTGCTTGAACTCCTTCCCTAACCCCCTTACTCAAAAACGTTCAGCTACGTGAGCGTATAAGTATGTATACTTCGATTTACTGAATGAATGGATGAGTGAATAGTATAATATTCATCCCTGGGTATTGTTATTCATGACATTATAATAAGGTATGGGGAATCAATCTGACTTTACCCAAGCCACCCAAGCCATACGCCACCGTATGAAACACCCAAACACCCCGACAGCGCTCTTGAGAAACAAGTCTTCCAATCCTTATCCCATGTCCCTAAGCGTAAAGCATACATC
>CALNXI010001595.1:36799-59299 GCA_942486025.1 Porites evermanni | reverse complement strand
TCGAATGAATTAATACTCGTGCTAGATCTTACATTAACAGGTAGAGAGTTCCAAAGTTGTGCGTCTGTAACAAGAAAAGTTTTTCTAACTTCTGTCACGGTTATACCTTGGACAGTGTATAGTTATATCGCCATAGCGTGAGGTTCTGGTCGACATGTCTCTGATACGCACCAGTCTACTACCTGAGTACTCTGGATATTGTCCATTTAAGCATTTGTAGAATAACCATAATTTCATGTTTCCGTCAACGTAATCGGAAATATATTCTTTGCAGAAACAGGAGTTTATGAGTCGGAAACAGGTGATTCCAAGTTATTTCCATCGCGATAAAAGCACTGTTTAGCGTATTGTTTAACTGCTGTTCACCATTCCTTTCTGAGGGGAGGGGGTGGTTGTACAGAGGCTGCATCTTTGGATGGTTTTTCCCTTTTTTATAGTAAAACTCCATTTTTTAACATTTTAATGACACAAATACCATAGTGATTTTTTCAAGTATACTTTCTTTATTCTCCTTGGTTCTTAAATTGGCAATCAGGTTTTAAAACAAAAACAGTCCATTACTTTATGATCATTTCTTCATTCTTTGACAAAATTGTTTCACAAATGTGCAGTAGTTTAGAAAAGAATTAATACGCCGATTTTCAATTTGTAACGAATCACCCAGCAAGGGCCATTAGTTGGGTGGGGTTTTGCTGATATTGCCTCACTGGACCGGCTTATTCGGGCACTTGTACGCTGTTGCTTCTCGCTCAGTCCTTGCGAGTATGTTTCATTGAGTTTAGCCTTGATGTTTTTCAATTTACTGCGCTCCCAGGCCAGCTTTCTTATTTTTCTAGGCTTAGTGCCTTTAGACTCTCCAGCTTTATCTTTGCTTTATCTGTCGACATAAAATCTACCGTGTTGGGGGAAGACAGAATCTGAATTTATATTCTAATTCGCTACCCCGCTCAAACGAATATAAAACATTTATCATGTAACAAGCAACCTCAATTGGGGTGTGTCAACACGAGCCGTGTGCGACCCTCTTTATTATGCCTTCATCAACAGAATGGATGGAAATAATACAACAAACAGAATGAAAACTCGGAAATGTAAAAAATTACAGCAAGAAAAACAACCCAACAAAATGATCTAAACTATGCTCGTATAACAATGATTCATACAAAACGTGCTAAACTTTTCATATAGCAGCATGCAAAAAACTACGTCTAAGAGAAACCCCTGGTCACTGGGTATTTAATTTTGAGGGCGTAGGGACGGTCGTAAGACGCGAATGAATATAAATGAGAACAACTCAAATATATAGCCTACCGCTAATGAAGCAACAGAACAGCATACCATGTAACACCCCAAAGAAAAGGTTACATAACCCATGATAAATACATTTATATTCTAATTCGCTACCCCGCTCAAACGAATATAAAACATTTATCATGTAACAAGCAACCTCAATTGGGGTGTGTCAACACGAGCCGTGTGCGAACTAAAAGAACGGGAAATACGGAAAATTAAATACCCAGTGATAATGAAACCGACAACAATGAATGAACACTATCCTTAATGTAACCGTCTTTTGCCTTGTCTGATTTCCAACGGCCGTGTCTTTTAAACAATCTGTCAGGCACTCGAGCATTAGCAGCAGCGGAGGCGCCTCCGGCCCTAAGGCTATGGAGACCGTAGTCTTGCTTGGGAAGGCCGATGGAATCGAAAGCGCTAAGCACTATCTCCCGCGCTCTAGTATAAGACAAAGGAACAGACCCGCGCAATTTATAAGCTCCGGTACTGCGAAGAAAAACAAGAGGGCGAAAAATGAACTCTTCGCTGTCTGCTGAAAAAGAAGCGGCCACAAAATATCGTTGAACTAATAAATAAGGACATGTATGCTTGAAAGTTTTAGCGATAACAACCCAAGCCCCATCCCTGTAAACGTCAGTCTTACTTCGATGAACAAAGATTCTCATAAAAGAATCTTCAAACTGAAAATCACACCTGCGTAACTGAACCAACTCGTTAAAGCGAAAAAACCCTGCATAACCTAAAACGCACAAAGTAAGCACTCGTAAATCAGACAAACTAGCTGAAGACGATCCATACTTAGAAAATAAAAGCTGAATAGCCTCGGGGGTCACAGGCTCTTTCTTTTTAACAGGGATACTGAGAAGCCTCTTAGCAGATTCTATTAAAGGTAAAACTAACGAGGAATTACAGGGGTCGGGTAGACCTGCCAAATCATGCACCCACTTGAGCCCATAATGGACTTCGTCAATAGTACTGCAAGAAGCAGATTCTTGAATCAAGCTAAGAAAGAACAATGAAACGTGCACACTAGAAGCGGGAAATATAACAATTTCTTTAAACTGAGAAGCCCATTTTCTCCACGTATTGAAGCCCTTTTCGTACTTCCTCGCGGTACTGTCGGCTTTGGATTTAAGAAGAACTGCGGGGAGATCTTGAACCAGTGCCCGGAGTCGCCCGTCTTCAACCTGTTGAAAATTAGGCTGCAAGGCATCTTTGAGAACTTCTACGAGGATAAGAACAAAAATATATGGCAAAATTCCTCAGTACACGCACTGGGAGTCAATACAGCAATAAAAAATGGACGCTTGGTAATGCCTCTGACCGGATGCAAAACTATTTAAGGCCGAATGGGCCAACTCAAAAACGACGGTAAACAAGCCACTCGGCGAGCTAGTTTCATGCGAAACGAGGACAAATGAACCGACGAGCGGAATAAAAAACACGTGAGCCAACATAAAGCCACTCGGCTTGAAAAAACTAAGGCCCCTTAGCGCCAATTCTGACTGCCAGCACCGCGCTGTTAAACCTGTCTGAACCAATGAGTGAATCTTTGTAACACCCAAGGGCAAAAATCCCTGAGGGGTCGGGAAAATGAATGTACTCAAGGACGTACGGTTGGAATTGAACAGCATTTGCGAACAAGAAAGGCCAAAACACATTAGACGGCCAATAAGGGACGACTAAAGTACCAACCGCACCGCATACAAGGAGATGCTGAACCGCCCTAGTAATGCAGTGGACGGGAGGGACTAGCCAATTATTCTCTCCATTCCACGAGATTGAAAATGCGTCAACAGCTTCAGTGCCGGGCACGCGAAACCTAGAATTGAATCTGGGAAGATGGGCGTTGGCAGCATTCGCAAACCTGTCGACTGTATGTGGGCCCCAAAGGTGGTCCAAGTGTGCGAAGAACTCGGGGGTTGTATACCAGTCATCGAAGTCTACAATGTGGCTAATCGCATCAGCACAAGCATTAAGTTCCCTGGGAACCCACTGGGGAATAAGTGTAATATTGTAAGTTCGACAAAAATAGAAAATATCAAGCGCAATAGAATGCAATTCTGCACTAGGACTCCCTATCTCCACAACACGAACGGCCCCTTGGCTGTCAGAATGCCACTTTACACACTTACCCCGAACCGAGGCTTTGAACGCACTTAAGGCAAATTGTATAGCCTTAAGTTCTCTCCAGGTAGAGCTCTTAGCTGCTTCGCAAGCAGTCCACATACGATGGGACACCTCATTAGTGCCCACAACAAAAGCCCCGCAGGCGACGTTGCTAGCGTCCGAATAGCTAAACAAAAGGGGAGCATTATAAGGCAAAATAGGTCTCGTATTAAGACTAACGATATTGTTTTTCCAGAAAAATATTTCAGAGAGGCAATCATTATGAAGCCCGATATTAAAACGGGAATCCCAACTACGGCGGGATTCTATGACCTTGTAAAGAAAACGGGTTTTGAGACGAGTCAGGTTACCCAAAACTGGCGACATGGACATAACATGACCTGCGATAACGGCACAATCCCGAGCCGTAACATAAGGTGCGGATAGAAGAAATTTGTCAATCAGAGCGATAAATTTGCAAATACGTCTATCGGTAATAGAAATGGTACCGATAACTAAGTCCCAGTTTAAACCCAACCAAACAAGCACCTGAGTGGGGTTCCATAGTGATTTGGCGGAGTTGGCAACAAACCCCGCACTGCTTAAGGATGATTGCACAAACAATGAATTTTCCTTGGCCATAGGCAGTGAATCCCCTTTTCCGCACCCATCGTCGAGGAACACAACAATTTTAATCCCGTTAGACCTCCAAAACTTAACGAGTGGTCTGAGACACTTGGTGAAGACGTATGGGGCTGAGCTTAGACCGAACGGAAGTGATGCAAAACAAAAATACCGAACGGTACCAGAAAAAACCCAGGAGAAACCCAGAAAAGTTTGGTGATCCGGAAAAATATCGATATGATGATATCCAGACTTGAGATCGAAACTGAAAAGGTAATCGCCCTTATTAACATATGATAATAAAACTCTCCAATCTTCACACCTAAACTTCTGTTTCCAAATAAAATGATTGACATGACGTAAGTCCAGAATAAGCCTCTTCTTGCCTGAAGACTGTATCGAGACAGAGAGCGGATTAACGACATGTGGAATAAAGGGCACCTCAACGACGGCGTGAGTGTGGACTAATTCAGCGATAGCCGACTCCACGAAAGACGCATTATTAAGAGCTGACTGATTGTTAGAAAAACGCGCCTGACAAGGTGTGCTAATGAATGGGATCCGATAACCGAATTTAATAGTATCGATAACAAAACTATTGGCACCAATAGTGTGCCAATAACTTAAACAGGACCTAAGTCTACCCTTAAGTACTGGCAATGCGGAATTCTGTTCAAATTCAAATAGATTACGATCATAATCGAAATCGACTAATGAACTAGAGTCCCTTTCCCTGAAATACTCCAAATAAGAAGGATACATGTCTAATAAATTGAGTAAAGCTAATATCTAACCTTGGAGAACAAGTTTTTAATTCTGTGGTCCTATTTACCTCCAATGCCCGAAAGACCAGAAGAACTAGGAAAGGACGGCCCCGAGCTTGAAGATCTGGCTTGAGGATTAACTTGACACTGAGATCTCCAATGACCTTGCTGGCCGCAGGCGAAACAAATATCACTTGATCTTGGTTTGCTGAAAGCGCCAAAAGTACGAGAAATAGGTCTGGAGGATGATGAATGTTGGCCAGCAAACGCGGTGGTTGCGGTAGATGATTGGAGTTGTGAATAACCTTGCTTGGATGGCTTCGCTTTCTGTTGGCGTTGGTTGTGTTTACGAAGGGCCCTCTGCTCGGCACGGCGGATACGCTTTTCGTCCTCTGACCCGCTAGCCAGCTCGTCTGATAAATACTCGTTCACCAAATCCCAACCGGCGGCGGACTTGTCTGCCAGTCTGATAAGTTTGTTGCGCTTCTTGATGTCAGAGTCTAGTTCTTCCAGGTGAGTTTTAACAAGGTCTAATTTTCTCTTCCCGAGAGCAACTGAGGCCGACTTCACCTTCTCTGCAAGGTCGGAGTTGAATTGAAACTGTTTCTTATTACCTTCGAATCTAAACGTGATCTTGGATTCTTCTTTAAGCTTTTTGGCCAAAAAACTCGTCTTGAATATCGTGCTTCAAGGCGCCCAACTTCTTGTCGAAATAATCCTTAAATAGAGAGAACGCGGACGCTATATCACTGGATTCTGAAGACTGGATTGGTACTGAAGCTTCGAGAGGTTGACACAAAGGTTGTTTAGCGAGCGAAGGCAGCAAAACGTCGCTGCTAGGAAAATCTGTGCTCGCTGGAGTAACGTCTTCAACATCGGACATAATTTTGAGGGCGTAGGGACGGTCGTAAGACGCGAATGAATATAAATGAGAACAACTCAAATATATAGCCTACCGCTAATGAAGCAACTGAACAGCATACCATGTAACACCCCAAAGAAAAGGTTACATAACCCATGATAAATACATTTGAATGCGACGGTATGTATTATTACCTTATTACATGAAAAGACTAAAAAAGATGTGTCATGTTCGCAGGGACAGATACGATTTCGATATTTAAAGGAACCAGTTTCGACAAAACTCTTTCTGTTTTCTGGTCTCTAAAAACATCCCAGATAACTATTGCTTTATGGGTAGGTGGTAACTTCAACTTCTAGGGTGTCTGTACCAGATATGGGTTGATAACGGAATCAATTACTTAAAGAGTTTCCTCTTTGTTGGAGTAGTGTTTTGGGTTTTGTGTAAGGCAAAATCCCTTCAGAAATGCAAAGTTTTGAGGAAGACTTGCTTTGGTTTTGTCAAGCTGAAATGACTGAAATGTGCACGAATCCCTATGGACTGAGTTGACATGTTTGTCTTGAATCCTCTTACAAGTTGGGAAGTCTTGACTAAGATCAACTAAGAATATTGCTTTCAGTATACCTTACCCTTTATCCAAAAGTGACAGATGCAACACTTAAACTGGCTACACTACAAAAAGTACAAATCTTTAGTAGTTGGTGGTGAAAGGTATGGCTCCACAATGGGCTCCAGACTTTGTCCATAGCTAACATCATGGCCTCATGGTGCGGTGACAATGGAACTCTTAACCCTGGAATTGTTGTCCATAGTGTGGAGATAGTAGGGAAGCATATGTTTGCAGAAATTCCCTCTCTGTTTGGCTTGCAGCGCAAGCAACATCTTTGCCTGTTCAAAGGATCCACTCCAACTACTTATGTGCTGAAAGACTTTACTCTGGGCAAATATTTTTAATTGTCTCTCCTATTCGCAGGAGAATATTGCTCTAAATTAACTACTGTTGAATGGTACGTTACACCATGGTTTAGAACATTTACGGGACACATCTAATGATAGAATACAGTGGGTCTTCCTGAGACGACCATTGTTATTGTTTTTGCTTTCAAGACAGTATTTTGCTTAAAGGAAACTTGCTGCTGCTACAGAGTAGTTGGTTGTTTAGAGAGCCACAACTTTGTAAATACGGTGTTTTGCAAGGCAATGTTTTTGTGTTACATTTTTCTCATAATATGGCTAAATCTGCAACACGACAGATACTTGTTCCACTATGCAATACTTCTTAAAAAATTGTGGTAAAATTGTGAGATCCACTTCAAAACGTTTACCAAAATTATGTAGTATGTGTTAAAATTATTGCAGCAACCAAACAAATTGTCATTTTTCAGGCACCTTGCTGTACCAAACATTGCTAAGTGTAACACTGCATCGATACAAGAACAAGTAATTATAAGAAACAAGAACATAATTATTGGGTGTGCTTTCTATATCTTTTTCTAATGACTATAGTGTATCTGTGTCAGCACTGCCCAAATGAAACGTTTTCAGCATTTATTTTGTAGGGTCTTTTATCACTATTTTACACAATAGAAAGATGAGGAATTTCTTACTTTCAAATCTCCGGCGTCACCTCGTGGTCTGCTGTTTACTTTCGAAATAGGTTTTATTTTTTTAGTTTATTGGCCAAATATCGAGTTAAAAACAAGCAAGAGCATTAATTTACTGGTAGAAGTCATAAGAAAACAAGGCTTTGGAGGAAGAAACCTAATTCACTTCGAATTTACTGCGCTTGAATAACGTGTGTGGCAGACATAGCTGATCGCGACTCGGTGGATTGCATAAAAAGATTCCTACTGTTTCCTACCTCGATTTGCGTGTTTGTTTTGCTTGCTGTCCTCCAGAATCCTTCAAAATAATTTCGGTCGAAATTCGTCAACACAAGCTTTAATTCTGCGCAAAACTCGCGACGAAATGCTCTGCTTGACGGCCTCAAATTTTGTCTGTTTAAAAAGATCATTAGTTGAAACTCAAAACGCCCCAGGGGCTGGAACTAAATTTCGAGCAGTCGGAAGTAACAAAAGTTTTTGCGAATTTTTTCAGAGGTATCCAATGACTGTTTTCTTTAAAATGTCTGTTCAGAGAAGCAAATATTGCCTAAAATTTTATATTACTTGAGAACGGCTAAAACTTTCTAGGTGACTATCCCATTCATGTCCAAGTTTCGAAGCTTACCTAATCAAATCCCGACCATTTTCTGAAGTTAAATTTTCCACATTTCATTCGCCAGGTTTGGCTATATTTGATAGTGAAAAAAAAATGCGATGTAAAGGGGAATTAGAAAAATTCTCACTTTCGTAAAAGGTTAAATTGCATGTAAAATACTTAAGTTGCTCTAGGATGACCGAACAGATACAAATTTAAAAGCACTGCTTAGAATGCATTTTTAGAGATCTAAAACTACGGCTGGATAGCGTAAAAAGAGTTTTCAATGTATTTAGGAGGAAACCATCGCTGGGTGCCCCTGTTTCTTTTGTTATCGTTCCTGAAGGAAAGAAAATTTGTGCGACTGGAAGACATTGAGATAAACATACATATGTATATGCCTTTTTCCTAAAAAAAAGATCTCTTCCAAGAATGTAATTAAATTACTCACAAAATAAGACACCTAACCAATACATAATATGATCAAGTTAGTGAGTTTGGGCTAGATGGCATTCGCCACAGTTAGCTCAAATTATTACAGTAGCTAAAATGATCGTCAAATAAATAGTAATGCTTTCCAGTGAACTTGGAATCAATCTTTCTGTTAAAATTAGCCTCCTCCAGGCTCCCGGTTATGCGGGAAGATCCCGAGAGAGATGTTAAGAGCAGATGTCTGTAAATATCGAGCAAACGGCGGTCACGGTCAAAAATTAAATTCGCTCATATCTTGTCCATAGTAAGGTATTAGCAAGTAACTAATTGTGGTGTAGTTTTTTTTAAAAGACCAGTTTGATTAGGACAAAATCGACAAAAGCAGTTTTCGAGGTCGGGGACTTGAAAACAACCAAATTTTGAGGCAAAATGAGGCGTTCTCACTACTTCGCTTGCACGACAAGAGGAAGCAAGTGGGGTAAAATATTCACCGATAAATCAATTTGTTAAGGGTTTTACTGCTAGTTTGGTGGTGATTTCTTATCTTAGCGATAATCTGGAAAATAAACAATTTTAATTTAGTTTGGGTTCATTTTCAACTGACCGTATTTTAAATTTGGGCTGAAAGTTGCGTTTTAAATTTTAGGCATGTGCTACACCTTGGTTTTACTTGAAACTCAAGCTATGAGCTATTTAAAAATGGTGCTAAAACATATTTAAGAACTGGCTTAGGTAATTTAATTTGAGTTTCAAACGAACCTTCTGAAGTTGAATAAATTTCGCCTGAAATATGAGACTTTTTCATGATCGTCAGTTTGTTGTTGGTCGACAAGTCACAAAAGCTTGACGCCCTTCAACAGAATCTTTGCTCGCAATTGCACTTGTTGAAAGCGTTGTATTAGAATATTTATTACCCCGATGTGTCCTTCTTTTTTGAGTAACTTTAAGCCACTTTTTATACCTCATTTGGTGTTATTCTCAACTGATCACTCTGTGCCAGATCGGCTGGCAACCCACGATCGAACTCGGGAAAACAAGAGAATTATTTCAAAACCTCTGACTGAACTTAGCATATCTTTCTTTATCCTACCTTAATACTCCCTGCACTTGAAAAATCCTAGGCCTTAAAACAGCTGAAATTTTGATATACCCCTCTTAATAACTGCCAAGCAGGTGTGCTCTTCATCATACACCTTTTGGTGTTGCGTGACAGATCAAAATCATTCGCACCTGGAGGGGGTAGGGAAACCAATGCACGAAAACGAAGCCAAAACTTGTAATATTTCTGAAAATAAGACTGTTTGTGAATCGTCAAAGATCTTACTATTTTAAGTTCAGTGCTCTAGATTGCAAAGTCTTCGATATCACAGTACCATTAAAGACAAATATAAACTGTCCACAACAAAAACACTTTGATTGAATCGAGTTTTCACTGCTCACAACTGGGTCATTGCTCGCTGAATGTATGGCCACTATACCAGGTCAAGTTCGTGCTTCTTTCTTCATATGCAAGCCTTCCGGGTTTCCCCCGCAAATGCTGTTACAATGCCTTTTTAACCAAAACCGATCCTAATTATTTATGACAAGTGCAGTTTTTTCCAAAGGCGACCAGTTTGTCAATGTAAGGGGCTTTTCTCTTTACTTTGATGTCGGTTATTGGTATATCAAAGTGTTCAAAGATATACTTAAGCATTTGAATCGCAAAGATTGATAGCTTTGAATTTGCAATTAGTTTGCAGATGTTATACCTGTCATAGCATATTGGATGAGTAAGGGCAACCTCTTGAAGAACTTCACTTCTCAACTCGGCAAAGGCTTTCTCATTTTCAACGTTCTGGTTTTCTTCAAAGTCGCTTTCCATCATTTCGTCATCTTCAAGTTTGCGCTTTGAGGACAGTCTTGAAAAGAAACTTGAAACTTGCTGACTCGTCAGAAATTCAGAACTGCTAAAAAGGCGGTTTCCATTACTGTCTCCAGCAGTTATCATTGACTTGGATACCGAGGCTGCATCTGCTTTCTGGCCGGTTGACTCACCAATACGAAGTTTACTGGATAAGTAGTCTCTGCTTCTCTGTAGCCTCTCTGCATAACCAAGCGCTGCTCTGTCAAGGAGTGTTTCATGTTCCAAAGCACATTCGTGTTTTCCGAGGTCCAGATGGTGCTGTAAAGAAGAAAATCTTTGATAAACTTTCATGCATCCTTCCTCGGGACAGGAAAATATATGAACAGTGGGTGAGGTCTCAGTCACAGTCTCTTCTTTGGTATCTGAGCATTGCTGGGAATTATCTGAACAAGGTTGACGCCTGGATTTAACTTTGATAAAGTGTGCAT
Organism: Porites evermanni; assembly: GCA_942486025.1. Lineage (NCBI taxonomy): Eukaryota > Metazoa > Cnidaria > Anthozoa > Scleractinia > Poritidae > Porites > Porites evermanni. Next base: position 48,682 of record CALNXI010001595.1, on the reverse strand, counting down.
TCGGCATTGTTGTGGCTGTACCCTCATCACATTTCACGAGATTTGGAATCTGCACCAACTGTGGAATACCGATGTCCTTGAGACGTATGCACTTACCAGGCCCTATTTCATATGCTCTCCAGACGGGCAGGCTTCCGTTGTTGAATACAATATTGGAAATCAAACTCACTCCTGCAATCTTTACATTCAAGGACGGTGCTGGGTCTTGCGCTGAGTTGCATAATGAAACGTCAACTCCAGGAACACCTCCCGATGACTGGATAGCGTCTACCATTTCCTTGGCAGTGTCGATGTTAGACCCTTGATTAAGGTGGATTTTCATGTGCGACTTAATTGAAGCCGCCTTTCTATCACATGAGCCCTGACCACCCTGTGCGTCTGAAAAGTCCAAGTATTTCACAGTCACCCTACTAGCACAGCCTGTAAAGCTGGCCCCCACTATCGTAGCCCCACAGCGGTAACAGCCGGCATTGTCCTGTCTGTAGAAGACAGTTTTCAGATGAGGCAGCTGCAACTTTAGCTTTCCAATAACATCCTTCATAACAGAAAGCACCGCACAGCCGTCTTGGTTGCAGGTTTGGTAAACATGCACAAATGTTATCATCTCCAATTCATGGTTTTCCACTCGTCGAGTAGCTCAGTAATGTGCCAAGGCATACCCCGCTTCGCAAACCAATCACCTTGGCTTTCTCTAAACTTTCTTGGCAAGAACTTCATGGCCCAGTCCTGAACCAAGAGTACGGAATTTTCATCGACAGCATCAATCACCTTTATTCGGGCTTCATCCTGATTCACACAGTGGAGTAGGTGAGCTTTCCAAGCCCAGATGTGTTGCTTAGCTTGCCCTTCAATGAAGTTCACCTCTTCTACCACGTCACTAGAGACGTTGCTATCAGACATCTTTTCGATTGCATGTATTTCAGCAAGAACTGAAGAAAGTAGGTAACATCGATCACAGGTTTCTAGATGATCGTGTGTGCAAATGATCTGATAATCCTTGTCTCTAGGGTCGCTCAGTGCATAAGCTCTGCAATGATCCGGAATGTTGGATTGCTTAGAAACATGCACCTGTAAAGACATTAATAAACAAAATTACTTACCCTAGATCAAATGTTATGGTTAAGGTGACTCGCTGGTTTTGCACTCAGCTGGACATCTCTCACTTGGCATAACAAGACAACCACTGTGAAAGAGAGCTTACAATACCAATGAATTCGATCCAAGAGAAAAGAAATCCATTAAAGTTTTTCCAAGGTTTTCATCCGCCTTCCAGGTTATTGCCATTTTGAAGCTCGCCCCAGTCCTCGCTTAAAGACGGAAGGAATCCAGGTGATGAGCCCTTTCGCAGCTCTACCTTAAAAACGAACAAAGTGCCCCTTACTGGTCTTTCCAACGGCATTTTTTGTTAGCCGTAGGTTGAACAAAGTAAAATTCTGTGCACTATCGCAAGCTTCATTGAAAAGAAGCGTGCTTACTTGTTGACTTTTGTTATGCGCACAGTTCATTTGCCTAGATATTCATATTTGTCAGCATGTTGCAGTTAAAATAAGCAGGGTAACTTCCACTTTTTAAGACGTATTCTTACCTTATTACAACAGTGATCTAAGTTTTATGGAAAATCCATGCGTGTTATGTTCACTTCTTTTTTTAATACTAGGGAATCACCTTAACCGGTTCGGCGCAATTGAAGTATTAGCATTAAGAAAAAATGCAACTCGACTTTTTTTAACCAAACGATCACCTCAACTGGATCTGCGCACCGTTTTATTTCACTAGGCTATTTTTACATTTCTCCTAAATTGAAACTGCGTAGGAACAGCAAATCGCATTAAGCTAAAGTGAAAGTATGCACATAAAAACATTGCTGCTTGAATCATCACCAAAATCCTCTCCTGCTCGTTCCCCAGAGAATCTTGGGTACTCAAAGACATTTTTGGTATCTGTGACTGGCACAATCGCAGCTTCAGCTTGTTAATTGTGAAGTCGTGTTATTGCGATTTTTCTTATATACACAGACTAAAGTTATTTTGAAGTTTACCTTAAAGTCGCCCTTTAGATAACGCTTTGCGGACTTAAGCCGCTCCTTTTGTTTCCTTGCCCAAGTCATTCCCATAAATGAATCGCCCAATCTATTTACTACGTCATGGACATCCTCGAAGGCTTGACTACCAGCACAACTTATATAATCTAGACCCTGTAGAGACTTTCTCACAGAGGCAGAATAGACATTGAGAATTCTCAAGAGTATAGTACGGCTCAGTGTTGTGAAGCCACTTTCACTTGAATAAGCCAAGTACTGCTCGACAATGGACTATGGCACCATCATACGAATAACATTAACTACTGTAATGACTTCCTTTGTTGACAGTTTTATTGATTTCTGCCCGAAGGGAAGATCCTGGAAGACATGGGTGCTCGTTATAAAGTCCAAAAAATGATCAAGTTGAGTTTGGGATACCGCCATTCGTGTCTGGGATGACTGCAGTCATTGTGCTACACCTCTACCCTCGACCAGGATATGCTTCCTTGCTTCACGGAATTGATGCCTCGTCAGATTGGGAATCTATTTCTTAAGTGTCTTGAATGAAACCTTGTCTGCCATTATAGACAATATTTGTCTCCTGGTTTGCCAGTTACTTGCATTCCTGTAGCACTCAGCCAACGCCTCCATAAGCACTTCATCTACAGGCTCACGCTCGTTACCACTAGGGTTTTCATTGGAAGATTTGGATGCAACAAGTGATTTCCAAAGCTGTCCACTCTGATTTGGTGCTACTTCTTCTAGTACAGCGTCAACTGCTTGATTTGCTTTGCATAAGTGACGACGCCTCGTTCGTTCACTAGCCTCCTCCCATTGCGTCGTCAAAGGAAATCTCACGGGACTTATGTGTTGGGTTTCTAGAAAGGTGTTTAGCATTTCGAGTGGTTTACACTCCCGTTTGACCTGTTTATTTGCCTTGTTTGGCGAGTAGATACTTGCTGCTGGAGTCTGTAGTTCAAGGTAGGGGAAGGACGATGGTGTGCTTTCTGCCACTTGACCTACTGTGTCACTTGTTTGATCCTGCAGACGAATTGATGGATTGATTGATTAGACTGTTGACCCACGTTATAAAAAGACATGTTAATCTTGTAGATTAAGTGCAGATAATAATATGAATCAAGTAATCAATCAAACAAAAAAACAGAATGAATTAATTCAATCCTCTTTTCATATTAATGCAAGGTACAATTCGCTCTGCATATCATATACTTTATATACCCACTTAAGTACCATACAATTCTATGGCTGATGTACGTTATTGGTTAAACTGTCGTCAGTCCATTATTTGGACCTCTCAAAACAAACGGATAGTTTTCTTACTGCCGATGCCGCCAATCTTTGTGAGTTCCACAAATGGCCAACGGTGCAACTTTCAATTTCCCCGTTGCCTAGCACGTGAGCTTAATTCTACTCCAAAGTAAGCGTGCAGATTGATGATTTCATTCACGACTGCTTTGATATGTTTTCGAGCAAAGACACAATCATCTTCCTGTCCAGCTCTTTGTCAAGTGTTCAGTACTTTTAAGGATGTAAATAGAGAATTGCAGTCCTAAAAATGATTAATTCCCATTAGCTCACCCCAGACGGTGAAACTTGACCTTGTAAACAACTCCCGTTGCCTAGCATGTGACAAAATTCTATCCAAAGTAAGTGTGCTGTTGTTTTGATTTGCAGACCAGCATGATACGCAGCTCTTTTAACATGGCTTTGAGGAAACAGCGTCATTTCTATCTATTTGCAAAGCCCGCCAGATTTTTTATGGTGACAATAAAAAAGCAGACCTAAAAATTTATTTCCTCCGGTCAGTCTGTCCCTGAAGAAGAGAGTACTACCAGGGCCACACCCAAATTGGTCTCCCTCATCGATCGACATAGACATAGACATTCCAGTAGTCTTTACGAACAAGCGGGCATGTTGGTTAATTCAGATACAAGATGAGGACCGTATGTGCAATGCTTTTGGCTCTCTTTATCTGCTTGTTAGTTCTCCGTTATGTCATATAACATGTTATGTTATGTTATATAACATGTTATGCTATATAACATGTTATGTTATGTTATGTTATATAGCATGTTATGTTTATGTTATGTTATGTTTTTTATGTAACATGTTATATTATATAACATGTTCTGTTTTTTTATGTTATATAACATGTTAGGTTATGTTATATAACGTTTTATGTTATGTTATATAACATGTTATGTTTATGTTATGTTTTATAACATGTTATGTTATGTCATGTTTTATAACATGTTATGCTATGTTATGTAACATGTTATGTTTATGTTATGTTATATAAACATGTTATGTTATGTTAACGTTATATAACATGTTATGTTAATGTTATGTTTTATAACATGTTTTATGCTCTTCCTATAACTTCCTTAGAGGGTTTAAAGGCCGATATAATTGCTTTGCCTGAGCTGTGTTTGCTGGGCTGGATAGATAACCAGATAACAAGCCAAGATTGAATGTAAAGGACTATGGGTAAAAACCCAAAGCCAGTTTATTAAGGAAATAAGTTCAATCAAAATGACAATTTACCAAAACATAAAATTGTTAAGAATGCTACAAATTTGTTGAAACTTTGGCCCAGTAAAGGTGAGGGCCACAACAAACGCCAAATGCATCTAGGGGGAACCAGATGCAACCCCACCCCAGGCAAAAGCAGTAAAAAGGCCAGGAATAAAATTAAATGCAATACCAAACACTAAGGTCTAAATAAACAAACAATACTTAAAGATATAACAAACACTCCTACCCTTGATAGAGAGTGTATATATGCTCGAAAGATTCAAATAGTATCACAAAGATCTGGATAACACTCCTGCCCTTGCTAGAGAGAGCAGATAGTGTATCAATAAACAAATAATATCTCAAAGATATAATAAACACTCCTGCCCTTGCTAGAGAGTGTATATATGTTCTAAGTAATCAAATAATATCTCAAAGATCTGAATAGCACTCCAGCCCTTGCTAGAGAGTGCGAATATGGTCTAAATAAACAAAGAATACTCAAAGATATAAGAAACACTCCGGCCCTTGCTAGAGAGTGCATGTATGCTCAAAACAATCACATAATATCTTAAAGATCTGAATAACACTCCTGCCCTTGCTAGAGAGTGCAGATAGGGTAGTAATAAACAAATAATAACTCAAAGCTCGGAATACCACTCCTGCCCTTGCTGGAGACTGCAGATATGGTCTAACTAAGCAAATAGTATCACAGAGGTATAAATAACACTCCTGCCCTTGCTAGAGAGTGTGGTCAGAATAATAAAATAACAGCTAAACCTAAGACACTCCTGCCCTTGTTAGAGAGTGTCACTTGACTTCAAGTAACAAACTAAACCGATATGGTCTAAATAAACAAAGAAATATACTCAAGATATAACAAACACTCCGGCCCTTGCTAGAGAGTGTATGTATGCTCAAAATAATCGCATAATATCTTAAAGATCTGAATAACACTCCTGCCCTTGCTAGAGAGTACAGATAAGGTAGTAATAAACAAATAATAACTCAAAGCTCCGAATAACACTCCTGCCCTTGCTGGAGACTGCAGATATGGTCTAACTAAGCAAATAGTATCACAGAGGTATGAATAACACTCCTGCCCTTGCTAGAGAGTGTGGTCAAAATAATAAAATAACAGCTAAACCTAGTACACTCCTGCCCTTGCTAGAGAGTGTCACTTGACTTCAAGTAACAAACTAAACCCTCGAGGGTACACATACATCAGATCACTTTGTTAGGCTGAGAAACTGTTAATGCGTATGTACTTATGGAAGGCATTCGATTTCCAGCGGCCAAGTAGCCTAATTTGAGCATCAGTATATCCTAAAGCTGCTGCATGGGAAGCAGCTCCGATCCGAAAGCTATGCCCTTTATAGAAGGCAGGGTGTAGACCGCATTCCTTGATAGCAGATGAAAGAAAACGTGAAAACGCATTTCTAGGGACAGGTTCATCAGTGTGAAGCCTAAAAAGGGGGCCCCCAGCATAGTTACATTGCTCAAGGTATTCTAGAAGGCATGAAAATTGACAGACCCCATTGGACTGTCTATGCACAACGACAGAGAAAGGTCGCTCCTGATAATGATGTTTGTAATCCCCAAAGGTAATTCTGATTCCCTTAACATAAAAGGAATTATCTCGAAGCTTTGTTACTTGGTGGAATTGTAAGGGGGCATTAGAAGACTGTTTCCCACTAACAGTCATCTCACCAACCTTCAAAAAGGCAAAAAATGCAATACCACACATTGCCCGAAAAAGGTATGCTTCATAACGTGAAAGCGTGGTTCTGAAGGCGGAAGACATGATATGCTCCAGAATAGGTAACGTGATAGGGAGTCTGCTATCGAGCTGGAAACCTTTCTTGTTGTACCCTTTAAGCATCTGTAAAATAAAGAAGACCTTTGTCGGGTCTTCAGCCCCTGCAAGCTCATGCGAATAACCTATAGCCGACACATAAATATTGACAGTAGAAAAGGCATAATGTTTATCATATAAATATGCAATGAACAGATCTAAAATAGAGGGTGAAACAGGGAAAGAAGAAGAACTATTGGGGAAAATGGAGCCGTGAAACTGGTAAAATAGCGACCACCCCCTTTTGTACGTGGGCAGCGAAGAGGGCTGTAGACTGGACTGAAGCAGATCTCCGATTATACCTGCCAGCTTTGAGGCTGGAGATGAAGGGGAATTGCAGTCGGCTGTAGATCCATCTGTGCTGGAGCAAGCTTCCTGAAAGTGTGAACCTGCAAACGAGACAAACTGTCGGCTAAAGTGTTAAAAACACCAGGTATATGTTTAGCACGAAAAAATATGTTGTGCTTAAGGCAAATAGCCACTAATTTTTGGACACAGAACATGAGCAGTTTGTCCTTGCAAGACTGCTTGTTAATGACGTGCACTAGGGCATCATTATCGGTGAAAAACAAAATACAGTTGTTGTGCATCTCTTCACCCCATAGGTACAAGCTTAGAACAATAGGGTAGAATTCCAGGAAGGCAATGTTGCGCCCTTGCCATTTGGAGGGCCACTGACCAAAGCACCAGTGGTTGCCAAAAATTGCCCCAAAACCCAGCGAGCCCGCTGCATCAATGTACAAATGTAACTTATGAGAATTCAACCACTCGTCATGCAGAAAAAATGATTTACCATTGAAATTGTTCAAAAATTCTAATTAGACACGCAAATCCTCCTTTTCTTGAGAAGTGAGACGAATTCTGTGGTGAGCTGCCTTAACACCTATGGTAAGGTCAATAAGTCGCCAGAGAAAGGCTCTCCCAGGAATAATTACAGAACACGCAAAGTTCAACAGTCCTATCCTAGACTGCAGCTCCACCAAGGTGACCTTCTTACACCGGAGGAGATTGGAGATTAAGTCAGTACATTTATCTTACTTGTCTTTAGGTAAATAAGCTAATTGCAACTGCGTATGAAGTTCAATTCCTGCAAAAGAAAGAATAGGCAAAGGGCCAACAGTCGTTTCCGGCGCCATAGGGACGCCCAGATACTGACAGACATCCAAAAAGAGTTGTAATTGTTTGTTACAAAGCTCTGCGGTGGGTGCAACAATCAAGAAGTCATCTAATAAGTGAAGAATAGAAGAGATCTGGAGCTTTGTTTTAGCTAACAACTCGAGAGCCGAACTGAATGTTTCAAACATCTTGCATGAGCTGGAACAGCCCATGGGCATGCAGCGGTCGTAGTAGTAAAGTCCAGTCCACTTCATGCCCAATAAGGGGTAGTCGGATGGTTGAATTGGAATGATGCGAAAGGCATCTTTGATGTCAGTTTTTGCCAAAAAACACCCTTTGCCACATTGTCTAATCAGGCTGATTGCATCTGCAATGGTGGCGTACTGAACAGATGTATTTGCAGATAGGATGCCATCGTTTACTGAAGAACCACTAGGGAAGGACAGGTGGTGGATGATCCTAAACTCACCCGGGACTTTTTTAGGCACTACCCCTAGGGGGGATACACGAAATTCTGTAAAAGGTGGAGATTCAAATGGACTCGCCAAGCGAAGAGCTTCTGTTTCCTTTTTAATTTTAGAAAAAACAACATCTGGGTGGTCGCGAGCACTTAACTGGTTCTCAGCCTCGAAAGAAAGGAATTCACCTTCAAAGTGTAGGGGAAATGCCTTAGTAAACCCAGCATACAAAAACTCTACTGTAGACAGTGTATACCCAACAAGAAAATTCCTTAGACGATCAGCGTTTATTGGTGTGGGAAGGTTGTGGCTTTGCTTGGGATGGGGCTGAGGTTGGTCTCTTTGAGGGACGAAAAGTGCATTGCAGCCCACCGTGATTTCCGTTGCATTTGAAACACACATGCTTGTATGCGCAACCTGAACACTCCTTCTCTCTCTGAAGACAATAACAATAACCCTTGGGGATGGTATTATACTTGGGTGTCTTTGAACCCTGTGGCTGGCTGGTGGCTGGCGTGGACTGAGAGGACTGAGGGGTCACCTGAGAGCGAAGCCACAACTCCCATTGAACTGTTCCCCAGGGATAAGCCTCGGGCTGACTCTGTCTCATAAAACGGAAGTTCTCATCATAGAATTTCCAATTGTGTGACCTAGAAGCCAAATCCTGAATTACGTCACCATACTTCATTAGTGCTGGTGCATCAGCAGGATATTTTCGGGTATACACCGTCACAAAAATGCAGAAAGCAGACATCCAACCCTCAATGTTTACAATGCGCTTAGGTTTATTAGAGGGCTCGAAAAAGAGAGAGGGTTGGCCACTCCTTCCATTAACAATACTAAACTGGTATTTATCTTCCCCAGCCAAATGGTTGCTTATCAGAACACCAAAATCAATATATTCATTATTGAAGATCTTACTCTTAACTTTTTCAGGAATGCTCGCGTCAAGACTAAGACCAAGTGAATGAAACATTTGGCTAGGTTTACGATGCTCACCTTGCATTGAGCTATGCAGTGCACCAATAGCAGTATCTACAAGCTGCCTAGCCGAAGTATCACCCGTAGATGGTACAATTGGTTCCTCAATGACACTTTCATCAAGCTGTTCACCAGAAGTAGCAACAGGCAAGGGTTATGAGGGAGGTTCTGACACAACTGTTGGTGTAGCTCTTGTCTCTGAGGATGAAGGCTGGGTAACGATGGCCTTTTTTACCTCGAGGCTAACCCTTGAGACCAGGATGTCAAATTGGTCTGGGGAAAATATAGGTGCGGTAGAACTGGCCCCCTGTTGGTTTGGTACCCCATGCTGGTCATCAGGTTGATTTGATTTCTTCCTTTTTGGTGGCACCTTCTGAGAAGACTTTTCTCTTTGCAACAGGAGGGGTTAATACAGCAGGTTCAGGAGGGTAAGCCTTTGTCACACGATTAGAACGTCGAGGTGGCATCCTGCAAAAAGAAAGTGAAATGGCAGCACGTATCCTATCCCAGGGAGTTAAGCTCTGGTAATAGAATAATCAAGAGGATTGAAGGTTCTAGAATAAATCAGGGAGTAAAGCCGTTGGAAGAAAATAATAATAGGATTTAAGCCTCAAACATAAAATCAGGGATTAAAGCCCTTGTACGAAAATAATCAAGATGGTTTAAGCCTCAAAAATAAAATCAGGGACTTAAGCCCTTGCAATAAAATAAACGAGAGGATTTAAGCCTCAAAATTAAAATCAGGGATTTAAGCCCTTTCAATAAAATAAACAAGAGGATTTAAGCCTCAAAAATAAAATCAGGGATTTAAACCCTTGCAATAAGATAAACAAGTTGATTTAAGCCCTTGCAATAAAATAATCAAGAGGATTTAAGCCTCAAAAATAAAATCAGGAATTTAAGCCCTTCCAATAAAATAATCAAGAGGATGTAAGCCTGAAAAATAAAATCGGGGATTTAAGCCCTTGCAATAAAATAATCAAGAGGATTTAAGCCTCAAAAATAAAATCAGGGATTTAAGCCCTTGCAATAAAATAATCAAGAGGATTTAAGCCCTTGTAATAAAATAATAAAGAGGATTTAAGCCTCAAAATTAAAATCAGGGATTAAAGCCCGGGTAATAAAATAGTCAAGAGGATGGGAGCCGCAAAATAAAATCAGGGACCAAAGCCCTTGTAAGAAAATAATCAAGAGGATCGAAGCCTCAAAAATAAAATCAGGGATTAAAGCCCTTGTTAGTAATAAATTAAACAAGAGGATTTAAGCCTCCAAAAATAAAATCAGGGACCAAAGCCCTTGTAATAAAATAATCAAGAGGATTTAGGCCGCAATAATAAAATCAGGGATCTAAGCCCTTGTAATAAAATAATCCAGAGGATTTAAGGCTCGAAAATAAAATCAGGGAGCTAGGTCCTTGGAAACAAATGATCAACGAAGCTGGTAAATAAACTAATGGAAACAACAGAAAGAACCTGGCGAAAGGGGCATCTATGGCATAGTAGAATTATGAAGCAGAGACAAGGCTTTGAGGATAGCTCCCCTATAGCTACGATAAAGGAGATATTGGCCCAAAGTATTTAAGTGAACGCCATCCGGTAAAAGAACTGTCCTGACAGGGTTCGTGAGCCCCTTGTGAAACCCACAAAACAACCCCGGAATTGATTCAACAAGTGTAGGTAAAACTTCATGCAGCGTTTTAACCTTCGTGTTAAAGGATGCACCGCCACACCGACAGGATGGCCCACGTGGGATGACATGACAAATGCACACAATACGGACGAGGGTCAAAACATGCAGCAAGGTCAGCTTTAAAATTACGAACGAATGAATGCCCCAAAATAAGAACGTTGGGGACTGACAGGGCCATAATAAAAGTCAAAAGTTCACCTTGAAAAGCTTCAGCTTACTTGTCCACGAGTTTGAGGCAAGTGTGCTTGATCCACTCGGAATCGCGCGAACGTGTGGTCAACATGGGATACCGCTGGCCACTTGCCACGTGAATGCTGCTATTACATAACAAGGAAAATACTTCTGCCTTTTCACAATAACGATACAACAATATTAAGAAGGAAGTGATAGGGAGCATAAAAATCCTATTTCCTAGCAAATATTTCATATGTTATGTTATGTTATATAACATGTTATGTTTATGTTATGTTATATAACATGTTATGTTTGTGTTTTGTTATATAACATGTTATGTTTATGTTATGTTATATAAACATGTTATGTTATGTTATGTTAATGTTATGTAACATGTTATGTTTATGTTGTTAATTTATAACATGTTGTTATGTTATATAATATGTTATGTTTATGTTGTTATGTTATGTTATATAATATGTTATGTTTATGTTTTGTCATATAACATTTTATGTTTATGTTATGTTATATAAACATGTTATGTTATGTTATGTAAATGTTATATAAAATGTTATGTTTATGTTATGTTATATAACATGTTATGTCTACCCTTGTAGAATCAGACACTATGTAGAATCTATGCAAATGCTATGTCACAAAGCTATGTAAAACCTATGTCAATCAGTCATACATTGCTTTAACCAGATCCTATGTTGTTTCTATGCCAGGACTATGTTTTTTGTATCGAAAATGCTATGTTTTCGCTAGTCAAACGGAACCTACTTAAAAGCTATGCAGTTTTTAAAGGTAGGAATAAAGGAAGAAATGACATAGTTTCCACATAGCCTTTACATAGAGTTTACTTAGCTTGTGGAAAGAGATTTTAGACTTCATAGTCAACCTCATAGAAAAATCATAGAAAATAAATAGCCTTCACATAGGACTGAAATAGAGTTTACATAGTAAAATCGAATAGGGAACAGTTGATTAAATAGCTTTTGAATAGGGTTTGCTTAGAATTTAGATAGCCTAGAAATAGTAAAAACATATGAAAA